>JASCZI010181270.1:111427-126181 GCA_036250425.1 Stylosanthes scabra | reverse complement strand
CTCAGATGCCTCAACCCCTCTGAGGCAGAACTTGCAATGGATGAAGTCCACGAAGGCGTTTGTGGAACTCACATAGGAGGTCGGAGCCTTGCCAACAAGCTACTCAGAGTTGGATACTACTGGCCTACACTCAAAGCTGATTGCATGCACAAGGTGAAGACTTGTGACAACTGCCAATGCCATGCACCAACCATACACCGTCCGACCGAGCTCTGCAGGTAAGCTGACCCTTCTGTAAGTGGGGGATGGATATACTTGGTCCTTTTCCTATTGCACCTGGTCAGGTTAAATTCCTTATAGTTTCCATAGACTATTTTACTAAGTGGATAGAAGCATTGCCCTTAGCTCATATTACATCCGAAAAGACTACTTCTTTTGTTTGGAAAAATATAATCTGTAGATTTGGTATTCCTTATGAAGTAGTAACTGATAATGGTAGACAATTCATAGATGATAAGTTTACTTTTTTATTGTCTAATTTTCATATCAAGCATCATTTATCCTCAGTTGAACACCCTCAAACTAATGGTTTGGCTGAGGCTGCAAACAAAGTTGTCTTGCAGGCACTTAGGAAGAGGCTCGACAACGCCAAGGGTCGTTGGGCCGAGCTCATTCCAGAGGTCATCTGGGGATAAACCACAACTCCCCACTCTTCAACTAAGGAAACCCCTTTCCGACTTGTACATGGAAGAGATGCAATGATCCCAGTGGAGATCTCCTTATCATCACTCCGAACTCAAATGCAGAACATGGACATCAATGACTCAAGTCAACAAGCAGAATTAGACACCATGGATGAAGACCTCAACATGGCAACAATTTGGCAACGAGCAATTCAACGACAAATAGCTCGGAAATACAATCAAGGAGTCAAACCGAGGTTATTTAAGCAAGGAGACTTAGTCCTCCGCAAGACTGAAAAAGCAAGAAAACCTCCAAGCCAAGGCAAGCTCGCCCCAACTTGGGAGGGACCGTTCAGAATCACAGAAGTACTCGGCAAATGAGCTTATAAGTTAGAATCCTTAAATGGCAACATCCTGCCAAGTACTTGGAATGTTCAATCTCTCAAATTGTACTATTCTTAGGTTGGGACAAGGCGATGCACTCTTTTTCCTACTCACAAGCTTTTTTCTACCCTGGGTTTTGCTTGGAGAGGTTTTAATGAGGCACCCCACCCCCAACCTATTACCAATATTAATAAAAGTGAGAACTTTTACACTTTCTATCTATTATTCATTCCTATAACTGTCAATCCTTCTTACAAAGGCATATTCCGAACACTTGATGAAACTATACCGATCACTTTCAGAACCAATTATAAGAGCTCGGTCATAACCGAGCACTTGGCCTCATAACTTCAAAGTATCACTTTGAAACCGAACATGTAAATATCCAATCATCAACCCTCTTATACACTTATTTTACTAAGTCTATAAACAATAACAATGTCAACTACCAGAACTTACTATTCAATGTCATCTCAATAACTTTCATTTACTAAGTTAACAATCCAATTTCACAAACTCTATGTGAATAATCAATGCTCCATCACTTATTTTACATATAAGTTAAATGCCATTACTTATATCCGATCTGCACTTATCTCGTGTATAAGTTGCAAATTATCAACCAATTATAAAATCTAAATCTACGCTTATCTTAAGCATAAGTTGTGCACTATTTAAAATCATTGTGAATAACACTCATTCATCACCAATTACCTAACTTTATATATGAGTTAATCATACTTTGTAAACCCGTTAAAGACTATGTCTTTCTTTTTCAAATCGTTTATACTACTCTAACTGTCAATCCGAAGTCCCATAGAATTAAGTAACAACACTTAAGCTCACAACAATAATTATCAAAATAACTTTGCTAACACAGTAAAGTAAATTGTTCAAACAAATAACTATCAAACATCAAAATAAACTTATCACTAGGATAAGTTAATTGTTCAAAAGGATTACAACCCAAAAATTCAAGACAGTTTTTTCACATATAACTTATAAAAAACTAAGTTATAGCTACCCTACTCTTCGAGATCGTGGTCCCCTCCACCCTCCACGTCCACTTCATCATCATCCACCAAGGCACCGTTGTACACTACCTTAATGGGATCCAAGTTATCAAACTTGAGATCCGGATAAAAGAACTCGGCCTGCTTCCGAGCCCTTTCAAATACGATCTCCAACATGGCATAGCCATGGTTTTCCTTACTCGTCTCTGCTTCCTTCTTTTCAACAGCCAGCTCCACCACTCTGGCCTCGAGATCAGTCTTATCCTTATCAAGCTTCTGCAGCTTCCCCTTCAACCCTTCCACATCAGTCTTCAACTCTAACATCTCCTTCTCTCTAACAGCCAACTGATCAGAGGCAACTTTCAATTTCCTCTCCAATTCCACCAACTTCTGCACGGAGGCGCCCTCCTCCTTCTTTTTCTGCTCGGCCTCTTCTCTGGCCTTCAATTCCTCATACCTGCCAATACAAAGCAGCCGAGCCGCATACACCTACGAATAACAAGAACAAACAAATTACAACACATTCAGGCAATCATTACAATTCCCTAACAAACAAGTACATCATCAACTACTAACCTGCATAAATTGTGCTCGAGTTACACTATCCACTGAATCAATCAAATCCAAATCAGTCTTGGATTGAAAGTGTTCCTCAGCTACAACAGAGATCGGAAAATGCTCTGACCATACTGAGGTGAGATCTTCTTCACCAGCATAGCCATGCAACTTCTTCTGTTTTTCAGTAATCAGCTTCACCTCCTCCAAACTGACCTCTTTACCACAACAATGGTTAGAGGTCAGATCAATAACCTTCTCTTTACCTGAACCGCCTGCCTCTGCCCTTCTCCTCTTCATACTCGGGACTCTCCTACTCTCAGCAGGCTTATTCACCACTCCCCCATCTTCGGTCTTCACAACATTTGAAGCCGAATGCCCCTTCTCAGCTCTATTCTTGAAGAAGTTCTTCAAGCCTCCAGTGGTCGTCTCTGCAAACAGAAAAAAAGAGATCAGCCATATTCATAACCAAAACATTAGTAATAACTCATATGCACCAAAGTTTTACCTAGATATCTCTCTACATACTCCCTCTCTTTATCCCACTTGAAGAGCATGGTCAGAGATAAGAGCTCGATTTTTTCCACAAACTCCTCCAAAAACTCCACTATCCTAGCACTCTCCTTACTAATCTTCGCCATACCTAATATTTGCACTGGTTCCGAATACTAGTACAAAGGAAACCTCTCCAAGCCAAACTCATCCAAATAAAAAGGAAACTGTTCCTCAACACACCCGACCTTAACATACATCTGTTTGAAGTCTTTGTAAGACTGTCTGTACAACCCGAACAATGCTTTCCCCTGCATACTGTTCACAGTAACAACCCCCCTTCCGAACTCCTTTCGCCTGAAAGAAAGAGAAAAACACCTCCAACAACGGGGTCGTCCCCAAATACTCCATTAGAATCTCAAAACCCCTTATGAATGCCCATGCATTCGGATGAATCTGTGTGGGGGCACACTTCAACTGATTTAAAACCCCACATTCGAACTCAGTGAAGGGGAACCTAACACCTATATCTAGAAACACAGTGGTATACATGTAGAAATGTTCCCAACAAGGTTCTGAAAACCGGACCGGACCGGCTGGTCGGACGGCGAACCTGCGGTGTTAGTGGTTCGGTTCAGCACCTAAAACCGGAAATGAAAGAACCGCTAGAGAACCGATGAACCGGCCGGGAACCAGCGGTTGGACCGGACCGGTACCCGACCGGTTTTTTGGAGAAAAGCTAAACGCCGTCGTTTTTGGCTTTCTGGAGGAGAAAAAAGAAAAAAAGACACGGGTCAGGGCCTCGAGCCTCACTGAGTCACTGACTCTTCTCTCCTAAATGCCAGTCTCATGAAACCCTAGCCTCCTCTTGTCAGTTCTCTCATCCACGAACCAAAGGCACTCGCCGTCGCCGTTCACCGGTCGCCGGTCCTTCACTGCTTCAACGCCGAGGCCGAGGCCGCTGAAGCACGATTTCTTCCTTGCCTTCGGATCTCTAACGCTGAGTCGTCTCTGCCTTCGCCGAGCCAACGCCGACGCCGGTCAACCACTACGATTGGTCCTTGCCTTCGCTGCTCCAACGCCTTCACCACCACAGGTATGTCACACTTCCTTCCCTTTCTCCGTTCTGAATTTTGATTTTTTTATTTTTGCTTACTTGTTGCGTTTTTTTCCCCTGCTAGCTATTTTTTTTTCCTGCAGAGGAAGAGTTTTCTTCTTTAGTTAATTTACAGTTTTTTTTATTAGATTTGTAAACTTTACTATTTTTTATGTGATTCTAGTATTCTATTCTATTGATTTAGTTGTTCTGTGGAGATTGAAACTATTGAGTAACAATCTTGCTTTGTTCTTAATCTATAATAATCACTTAACGAGTGCAGGAAGTTTGTAATTTAGCCAGTTTCCATTTAGTGCAACCACCATCCTTCTCTCTTTGTCACTCTCTTGGCTCTTTCAACAAGGTATTTCACAGACTCTATTTTGGACTTCTTGTTCAGTGAAGGAAATAAAAGAGGGGGATTAATTGATCTTTTTATATAATAAGGATAATTGATTTTGACTGTTATTGTGTTGAGCCATTACTTGATGTTGTTGAGTGTTGAATTTAATCAATTTATATTTCTATTTTTCGCTATTGATATGTATCATTTAGGTAATTTATATTTATATTCCTAATTTATTTTGCACTCTGTTATGTGTTTGGGGTGTTATGTGAACTGATGCGATGATGATGCTACTGAAGGAGTTATGATTAAGGGCCGGTAATGAAAATGTTGTGAATGGGACAGGCGCATGAAGAGTAATGTGATAGATCTAGGGTGAGGTATAAAAGGGCATGCAGTTTTGGTGGAGTATATTGGCATCACAGAGGTGGCTTAGTAATGGCTTATTTGATTAAGGAGGTGATTCGAAACTTTTCTTGTCAGCATACTAAAGGTGCTATTGAATAAGTAATATATGGCTTCAGGAGCACCATTAGTATAGAGACATCTCTGATAGATAGGAGTATAGTCTAATAAGTATGGCTTGATTTGTGTTGCTTTATTTTATATTGTGTATTCTTGTAACTGTGTTAGGGATAATCCTGTTAAGAGTTAGGCGTTAGCAACTACTTACTAATCATTGATTCTGTATATAATTAGTGCTTATCTGGATGTGAGTTCTGAATTTTGGATTTATTAAAAATAATTAGTGCTCAATTTTTGTGTTCTGCTTCATGCTTGCATGCAATCTTGTTCATTGTTGTAAACTAACTTAATTTAATGATTCATTTGTTCAATATTGTTGGAAGATTATAAGAGTGTGTTTGATGTATTCTTAATTTGGTTGACATTCTCAAGTTTATATGAGGATATGTACCTTTTTTTGTGTTAGGTTTTTATTTTTTATATTATTTAACTATAAAACGGTTTTTTCGGTTGAATTGCGGTTGGACCGGTTAGACCAGTGAACCAATAACTCGAGCGGTTCGATGACCGGTCCGGTTTTTCAAACCTTGTTTCCCACCCTAACCCACGAAAATAAACTCTCTCCCCCTCTCCACACGGCAAAAACCGAACCTTCACCTCACTGCCTTCACGAACAAACATGGAAGGATCACCTATTTCCTCCACACTCTCTGAGTCTATAAAGAGGGACGCCAAATCCCTAACCTCACCTTTAACCCATGTGTAATCTTCACCCACTACAACAATGGGTTTACCATTCTCATCATTCATCGCCATTACTAACGCTACCAACACAACAACAACTTCACAAACAGAAACTACCGACAAGAAGAAAAACACGAAGAAGAAGAAGAAAAGACAAAAACAAATATAGTATCTAACCTTTTTGACTCATGGTCCCTTGATAAGTTATGCTGCTGAGTGTAACTCCCTTTCTCTCTCTCTCTCTCAAAGTTGCAAGAATGAAACTTAACCACACAATAACACCCTTACAACAAAACGGTTCATTCCCAGCATTTTCCCCAACCGTTAGATTCGAACAAATTAATACATAACCTCCTTAATCTAACGGCTCCACACTATCCATTGAGGGACGTGCAAAAAGTAACTACCACCATTACTAGCACGTCCCATCACTCTCTCTCCATTTTCCAACATTTTTCCTTTTCCAATTTTTTAATAAAAATAATCATTTGATAACTTCCTTTCCAATATAATCAGATTACACATTCGTTTACTCATCTGTTTTACTCACAAGCTTACCCTTACGAAATTTCAGCTTGACCTTGGGGGCTGATATCTATTAAACCGAGCTTATAACATTTTTTAATCTCTAAAAGCTCAACCTGCCAATTCCGATCAGGTCAAGCTTGGGGGTTGTGATCCAGCCTGTCATAAGCTCGGCCCAAAAGAGCTCATCCGAAGAGCTCTTACCAAATCAGCAATTCATCAAACAACACATCAGCCCAATAACCGAACTCCTACGTAAAGGATCCATCTTAACGGGCCCAAAGGCCCGAACCGATCTTTTCTAACGCCGCTAAGCTAAAACTGAACAGCTACGCTAAACCCTAATCTACTCAGTTAACAAATATACACGTGCTCATCTAAACAGATGAGATCAATCAAACTGACTAAGACTTATCAGCTAAGTCTTCAAATCCCGAAGAGTTCGGAATCCGATCACTAAGCCTTCTAACGACATCCAAACCTAACTGCTCACTCAAGTCACTCTATTTAACTATCATAGTTTAATCTAGAAAGCTAGGTTCTCTTCTTCATCTCTTCACTTAATCACTAAGTGTTCTCCCTATCTGACTTGAGCGTCGGAGTGGCCTTGCAGGTCCACCCCCTGCCATTCCTTGGAGATCAGAGCTACATTGAAGATTCTTGTGAAAGCTGAAGTGTTCATCCTTTGTCCGAGCACACTGATCTTGGAAGAGCTCATCCGCGAAGTCCTCGGATGGCCAAACTCTTCCACTTCCGCACCAGAATATATATATATATATATATATATGTTTTGGTCCTATACAAAATTGCAAACAAAACGCATTATCTTTCATTAAAATTAATTAACTGACTATTCTTCAACTTTTTGTTTCCAAGTCTAATTAATCCTTCACACATTTCGCTCTGTTAATTCCATAATGAAGTCGTTCCACGTGACGCACCTTGGGTACAAATAAATAAAGAAAAAATATAGGTAACAAATATTCCTCTAACTAATAAATCAAGTAATAAAAAATAAAATATTCGTAATTATTGATTATAGAACGTCCATAATAAAATAAATAAAATATCAAAACTTAAAACAATCAACAAAAGAAATAGAATATCCAAAATCTATAAAGAGAACATTCAAAATCTAAAAAAATAAAGCATCCAATATAGATTATTGATTAATATTGACTAATTTTTTATTAGTTACCTAGCATTATTATAATTAAAATCATGAAAGAACAAATAATCCAAGTCATCTTGGTCCCAAAAAATATTAATTATAATACAAATTGGTCTTAGAGAAAATTTATTATCAAGAGAAATCACGTTAACTGCCTAATCATGCTAACTATTTTTTTTATCACGACCATGGCCGTAAGTAGGCCCCTAGCCCTAGGTGCGGTGAACACAGACCCTAAACAGACACGGCCTTATATCCACGTTCCAATTTCCACACAAACGAAAGAGACGTAAGTGGCTGTAAGAAGGTTGACCCGTCGTCAGCTTGCTTCTTGACCTGCTTTCTTCTCCCCCTCTTTTATCATGAAGGACTATAAAACTACTCCTAACAATGAACATAGCAGTAGTATAGCACAACACAAGATCCTTTTTTTTTTCTCTGAAACCTCAATAAAAACTAGTATGGCTTGGAATTGGATGAGGATAACCTTCAACCAACTTGCCTCAGTCGTATCTCTGCTGCTGCTCCTCAATTTTGCAACTACTGTGAAAGCACAAGGCCCCACTTACCTTTACAATATCTGCGCAGCCAACAAGACCACTCCCAACAGCCCCTTCAAAAAGGATCTCAACACTCTCTTATCATCCCTCTCTTCCAACGCCACCGCCAACGCCAACACCGACTTCTTCAACACCACCGTCCCCGGCACAAACCCCAACGACACAGCCTACGGCCTCTTCATGTGCAGAGGCGACTTCTCCTCTTGCGGGCAGTGCGTGGTCAACGCCAAACAGAAGCTTTCCTCTGACGTAGACTGTACCTTGTCAAAACAAGCCATCATCTGGTACGACGAGTGCATGGTTTGGTATTCCAGTAACCGCTCTATCTTCTCCACATTTGCCACCAGGCCTGGCGTTTACCTCTCCAACACGGGGAACGTCTCCAACCAGGAAAGCTTCATGAAGTTGTTGTTCAAAACCATGAACGAAACGGCACAAGTAGCAGCCAATTCCCCTGTTCTTGAAAAGAAGTACGCTACAAGGCAAGCCAACATATCTGGTTTTCAGAACCTTTATTGTATGGCTCAGTGCACTGATAACCTCACACCACAAGACTGTACAAGCTGTCTCACTGAAGCCATCACTGAATTAACTCCTTGCTGTAGTGGAAAGCAGGGAGGAAGGGTTCTATTCCCCAGCTGCTTCGTTAGGTATGAGTTGTACCCTTTCTATCGTTCTAATGCTTTGGCTCCTTCGCCTTCGCCTTCTTCGCCAGCAGGGGTTCCTCCTCCACCTGCAACTAATTCATCTAATTCCGGAGGTAATTCAGTTCTAATATCTTAATGCTTTGTTACTACCTTGCATTTTGGTAAATTTCGTTACTTTCATTTTGGAAATGTAGGAAGTAGTGGACTATCATCCGGGACTATTGTTGCAATTGTGGTTCCAATTGCCGTGGCTGTGATACTGTTTATTTTGGGTGTTTGTTTCATAAGTAGGAGAAGGGCAAGGAAGAAGCATGACTCTGCACAAGATCCACAAAGTAAGGATATACACAACCAAATTCAAGTTTTATTTTGGTTATTTCAAGCTTCGCACTCTCTCCTCTGTTGTAATTCAATATCTCACAGACATATTACTTCTGTTCTGTTCTTAGCTGTTTCCGGGATCTCTAGCGTTGATTCTTTGAGATTTGATTTGAGTACAATTGAAGCAGCCACAAAGAAATTCTCTCAAGATAATAAGCTTGGTGAAGGTGGATTTGGTGAGGTTTACAAGGTATGGTGTTATTAATCTTTTTTTTTCCCTTAATGAAACTTTAATTATATCTGTGTAGATGTAGGTAATAACTGGATACATTTTATATTTAAAATTTAGGGCTTGCTTCCAAGTGGACAAGAAGTAGCTGTTAAGAGGCTCTCTAAAGGATCTGTACAAGGTGGAGAAGAATTCAAGAATGAAGTAGAGCTGGTTGCCAGGCTTCAACATAGATATCTAGTCAGGCTTTTGGGATTTTGCTTGCAAGGAGAAGAAAAGATACTTGTCTATGAATATGTACCCAACAAAAGCTTGGATTACATTCTTTTCGGTAGGTTTATTACATATTATGAGAGAAACTCAGAATAATTGATATCATATAATCTAGTATTCATTATCCCTGAGAAAATTGTATTTGGTTTCATTCTTTTGAGGTGTTTAAGTATTTTGGTTGTCTGCTACACTTACTTCTATTAGCATTTTCTTATGAATCAAATCCATCTTCGCTTTGCAGATCCAGAGAAAAAAGGGTTGCTGAATTGGACAAGACGATACAAGATTATTGGAGGCATTGCTCGAGGAATTCAATATCTCCATGAAGATTCTAGGCTTAAAATCATACATCGTGATCTTAAACCTAGCAACATATTGTTGGACGAAGATATGAATCCAAAAATTGCAGATTTTGGTATGGCAAGGCTATTTGCTGTTGATCAAACTCAAGGAAATACTAGCAGGATTGTTGGGACATAGTAAGTTTGAGTTTTCATTATCACTATGAATTTTCAAACAATCTGGCAATCAAAATATTAACTTAGCAGTTCAAATAATAACAAAAAAAGAGCATTGTAACCTTTTCAGGTTTCTTTATTTTCCCCCTGTGTGCTGACCGTGTTGTATTAATGTTTCAAATGATTTTAGTGGATACATGGCCCCAGAATATGCGATGCATGGAGAGTTCTCAGTTAAGTCTGATGTATACAGTTTTGGAGTCCTTGTTTTGGAGATTTTAAGTGGCAAGAAGATCAGCTCTTTCTATCAAACAGATGCTGATGACCTTGTGAGCTATGTGAGTATAGAAAATATTATGGTTTAGGTGTGGGTTTACTTGATTTAATCATTTGTATATATCATAACATGAATTCCTGATTAAATTTTGATATAGGCTTGGAAACTTTGGAAGGACGGAGCACCCTTAGAATTGATGGATCCCACGTTAAAAGAATCTTGTACTCCAAATGAAGTTATGAGATGCATCCATATTGGTTTACTCTGTGTCCAAGAAGATCCAGCAGATAGACCTACAATGGCGACAATAGTGCTTATGCTGGATAGTTATTCCGTTACTCTACCAGTACCTAATCAGCCAGCATTTTTCGTGAACAGCGGAACAGATTCGAACCTGCCCAAGGAGCTGCAATTCAGTGAAGCTGCAACCAATACATCCGTGCAAAATTCTGTCAATGAGATGTCGGTTAGCGAAATGGATCCTAGATAAGATTGAATTGTTCCACGAGGCTTTGAAAATTTTGTATATTCTTTTACATATTCTTTAGAATATCTTTATTATGGTGAAAGTTCAAACTATTGTAACGTTTCGTGGTTGCTTATTTTTCAATATGGAAAAAGTAGAATATGCGGGTCGTTTAGGCCATCTTGCTGTTTACTCTCTATAAAATGAAAAGTTGAAGTACTTTTCTTCTCAAGAAAATACAGATATGTGAAGTGAAAGGGTTTTGTCTTTGTCAAATGTTTGTAGTCCAACTCCCAAGATAAGATGATCAAGAATTTTGTGCCTGTAAAGGGTATTCATAATTCACTCATTTGCTGATGCAATTGTGCTATAGTGACGTTCACAGTTAAGCCATCAAAATTGACTAAAACCCTCTCAACCATCACTATCTTCTTTTGCTATTCTTTTCTCTTAATAATTTAACAGGTCTAATTGGTCATTTTCCGCTAAACTAAACTCGGATTTGCGCTCCAATCTTTTCGCTCCACCAATACGCAAAATAATCCAAGTGTTTCTTTTATTTTAATGCTGTTTGTTTAGAAAGTCCATCCCCTTCCTTAATGCGATGTGACTATTTGTATTTATATATTCAATCCTTGTCTACATTACTATACATGATTAAAAATATAATAAATTCTAAAGAAAAAAAAAGGTTGACATTAAAAGAAGAAAGATAACAAACATGGCTGCTTCCGGTTTCTGTGTAATTTCTTCTGTTTTCCTCTTCCTCTTTAGATTCATACTCTTTTCAACCAAAGCAGTTCCAGTTTACAGTTCTCATTACTGCACAGGCTCTCTAAAGTTTGAACCAAATAGTACCTTCCAAACCAACCTCAACCTCCTCCTGTCTTCACTTATTTCCAACGCCACAGAAGGCAGCCACTTCTACAGGACAAGAGTTGGCAGCGCCGCTCCCAACTCTGTCACCGGCCTCTTCCTCTGCCGCGGCGACACACTCTCCGCAGCTTGCCACGACTGCGTAGCGGGCGCAGCCACCGAGATCAAACAGAAGTGCCCGGTTGAGAAAGAGGCCATAATATGGTACGACATATGCATGCTACGTTACTCCAACCAATCAATCCTGAACAACATAGTACCAGGAGTGGACTTATTCAATGCAAAGAACGTCTCTGTCAAAGAGCTTGAACGGTTCAACGAGTTGCTAGCTAATTTATTGAATGGTCTTGCATCCAAAGCTGCAAATTCTATGGAGGATAATAAGTTTGCAACAGGGGAAGTGAACCTCACAAGAACAGAGACTCTATATGGGTTGGTGCAGTGTACTCCTGAGTTGTCCTCGTTTGATTGCAAGATGTGCTTCAGTAGTGCCATTGCTTCTGTTCCGAATTGCTGTGATGGAAAACAAGGAGCAAGGGTGTTGCTTCCTGGGTGCAATATTAGGTATGAGGTTTACCCTTTTTACAATAGCACCAAATCACTGACTCCCCCGGTTCTTCAATCTCGTCCTTTAGGTATAGATAGCTGTTGTGTGTTGTTGTGCTGTTTGGATGGTTATTAATCGTTATGGATTTGAATTCTTTGTGGTTTTGGTTGGCGCAGGAAGGAATCGTGTTGAAGTAGTTCTGCCATTTTTTATCCCAATTGCTGCTGCCATGGTGCTATTTGCTTTTGGTATATGCTCTGCCATGGGAAAGCAAGCAAGAGATGTGATACAATTGTGGAAGAAAACGGTAATATATAGCTAATAAGATATTCCTTCAATTAGTTAGTAAGTTAGGGTTCTAACTGTTTTCGGTTTGAGGTTGAATGAAAACAGAGCTTTTCAGGGACATAGAATGCGCTTGGGCTTGGAGAGGATTGAGGCAGTGGTAATTTTCAGAACTAAGAAGTGGATGATTAATTTATTAAGATGATCATACTACTTCTACTGTGGAAACTGGAAACTGATGAATGAATTTCCTTCTTTGTTGGCGAGATTGTCGGCGACGGCATTCCCTTATCAAAACAAGTCGCCTACAAAAACTGCTAAACATGATTAGAGATGATTTTATCATTGTTCTGAAATAGAATCGCCAATTTTATCTCTTATTTCCATTTCATAATTGCTTACCTAATACAAGAAATTGAAAAGCTGTATTCTTTATTTTAAGAAAAATTCTAAATGCACAAATTATTATTGTTATATTCAAGTTTAATTAATTTTTTTTTCTTTTACGGTTTATCTATCTGGTCTTTGGTTTTTTGCTAGGTAAAGCACGCATCTTTGTGTCATCAATTGAGAAAGAAAGTAGTCACCAAAAAAAAAAAAATTGAGAAAGAGAGTGAAAAAATGAATGCTGTGAAATGCACAGACCAGGAAGAGTAGGCCAAACGTTGGATAACATAATTACATAATTGTTCTCATTACCGCTAAATATTTGCCACCTGGTCTGTTTGTTTAGATTTTTACGCTACAGAGTTTCCATTCCCAAGGTCCTAAGTTTCGATTTTATTATAGAAGAAAAACACTAGAAATCAGGTCAAACAATTTTAAAAAACTTTATTTGATATTTTATTAACTATTGTTTAAATAATAAATAATTTGATATTAAATTAAATATCATATTTTTTATTAGAGAAAGTTTAGAGAGCCCATAATTTTTTAGCAAATAAGTGGCCAATAAGCTTTTTTCTTCTTTTCTCTCTCCTCTTTTACCACCTATTATTTCCCTAATTACACTCATGGCTCCCTATTAATCCCCTAATATTGATTCCGTAACATTACTCTTTTTATTATTATTTTCTTAACCTTATTTTTGTAGAACATGTACTCTTAATATCATTAATTGAAAACTTTTATAAACAATATAAAATTTTAATTAAAAATACTATGTGATCAAATATTTTATTCAATTAAATTTAATTAAATTACATAATATACTACATAGTTTCAATAATGAGAGATATTTCTATTAAAGTTGAACCAACTTAGTTAAGTTTGGTTAATAAAATAATTTGTTCATGGAGTATTATTCAATTTTAATATATTTATTGTATATTGATTAGAATTAAATATTTAATTTTATTATTAACTTTGACAGTATATTTAAAAATTAAGAAGCTTGTCCCAAAAAAAATTAAGAATATATACAAAATTTTTAATTAATTTGCGAGAAAATAAAAATTAGATGAATCAATTTGAGTGACTAATTCATTTCGAGAGTTCGAAATTTGAATTTTGCATCCACAACCAATCAAAGCAAAAATCATTTTTTTATTTTATCTAAAAGAAGGCTCAAACCCTAAATTTTTAGAGGTAGGGATGATGAAATGTCATATGAGTTAAGCTAAGCTCATCGGCAAAGCAAAGTAAAAACCATTTTGAATTGAAACCTTTATTTTAGCCATCGAAGTTGACTTTTTGGAACCTTATGTGGCCCGGTGGCCCCCTTTCAACTTGTCTTAAGTCCCTTCAAAATCAAAGCCAATCCCAACACCCTGGCTCTTGTCTCACTTTCCCTTACCGTAATCTTGATGCTGATTGTCAACCTCACCGAGACCCACAGGCGATAGTCATAACTCATAATCTACAAAACAACAGTGACCCAGTGATATAACAAAAGAATTAGCTAAAAATATTTTGACCCCAACTAAAAAAAATCTGAAGAAGTCATTTCTACCCCTACTTTTTATTTATTTTCTTCATTCTCCCCTATTGTTTCTTGGTCACCTTTTCTGACTCTTAAATCTTAATTGTGTTCTGTGTAACCAGTTTTTGTTACAGTGAAGTCTCACGATTCACAAGAGAGGAGAAGAAAGAGGTATTACTAATTTACTATTCGGGATGAGAACTTGGAAATCCTCTGCAACAAACTTGATAATAATTGTTGCTTTGGTCTTTCTGTTTATGAGCTTTGAAAGTGAAGCAGCTCCAACATACAGTGCTCATGCCTGCACACCAGATTCCTATTACCAACCTAATTCTTCATATGCCTCCAACTTAAATCTCTTCTTATCCTCCCTCACCTCCAACGCTTCTCACCACCACAGTTTCTATCGCACCACCGTCAATCAGGGAGAGATCAAGGGCTACTTCCTCTGCCGCCCTGACGTCACCTCCACCCTCTGCT
>JASCZI010181270.1:89419-111417 GCA_036250425.1 Stylosanthes scabra | reverse complement strand
CCAAACAGATAACGCAGCTATGCACCAACACTACCGAGTCAATTATCTGGTACGACGAGTGCATGCTACGCTACACCAACCTCTCCTTCTTGAACAACATAGTCCCTGGATTGGAACTCTCCAACGTGAACAACATCTCTCTCTCCGAGCTCCAACACTTCAACGATTTGTTGGCCACGACGCTGAAGGATATTGCTGCACAGGCTTCAAGCTCCAAGTTTGCTACCAAAGAAGCTGCCATCAGAGGGTCGCAGAAGCTCTACACGCTGGCGCAGTGTGTTCCTGACTTGTCCTCTTCTGACTGCAACACGTGCTTTCAAAGTGCCATCGCTTCCATTCCAACTGGGAAACAAGGCGCACGATCTCTGCTCCCAATTTGCTATATCAGATACGAGCTCTACCCATTTTACAACCAATCAGGGTCTTCCACTCAACCAGTTCTTCTTCCATCTTCAAAAGGTACCCATCTACCTTACTTATTCAATACTGTTTCATAGTCTAATGGCCCTGTTCTAGATAGTGGTAAAGTTTATGACTTTGTGCAGGAGGAAAGAGTAATATCTCTTTAATTGTTGCGATTGTTGCCCCTGTTTGTGTTGCTGCGGCACTTTTCATTCTTGGATGCTGCATCCTTCGTCAGAGGTCAAGGAAGAAGTATAATTCATTTGCCCGGGATTCAAGTAACCTCTCTTTCTTTAAATTGTTGCACTGTTCTTCTTCTTCCAGTTACTTAGTTTCAATTATTCTGATTTGGTTACTCATGGAATTACTATCCCTGCTATGTAGTTCGGGAGGATCTTACAGATGTCGAGTCGTTGCAGTTTGATTTCGCTACAATTGAAGCTGCCACCAACTGTTTCTCGGATGAGAACAAGATTGGGCAAGGCGGATTTGGTGTGGTTTATAAGGTTTGGAACTTGTTTATGCAAAAGTGATAGCACATGTTTGTTGTGCTTAGTTAAGTATTACATTTGATTTGACTAATTTTATGGTTGGTTGTTAAGGGTGTTCTCCCTAAAGGAGAGGAGATAGCAGTGAAGAGGCTGTCACTGACATCCTTGCAGGGTGCAGTAGAGTTCAGGAATGAAGCTACACTTGTGGCCAAGCTTCAACACAGAAACTTAGTGAGGCTCTTGGGATATTGCTTGGAGGGGCGTGAGAAGATGCTTGTCTATGAATATATACCAAACAAAAGCCTTGATCACTTTCTATTCGGTTTGTACCTTTTCTACTCTTCAATTACTTGAGATATGTCTGAACACTTTGATCAAACATTCATAGTGCTTACATGGAACAGTCATGTTGGAAGGGGTTGGTTGATGCAATTTTAATCTTTGATAGGTACTAACCCTGCTATTATTGCTAATTTGGATATTTTTCATTTGGCAAAATTTGCAGATCCTGTAAAGCAAAAAGAGTTAGATTGGTCTAGACGCTACAAGATTATAACTGGCATTGCGAGAGGAATTCTTTATCTACATGAAGATTCCCAACTTAGAATAATACACCGTGATCTCAAAGCTAGTAATGTTCTATTAGACGAGAACATGAACCCAAAGATTTCAGATTTTGGGATGGCAAAAATTTTTGAGGCTGATCAAACTCAAGTGAACACAGGAAGGATAGTTGGGACATAGTAAGTTAGAGAATTTTCTGACTTCTCCGACTTACCTATAGACTGTTAGTGTTAGTGTCATAATTGCATTTTGTGAAAGAATAAAAAAGAAGAAAAGAAAACAAAGCTCTTTGCAGGGAATTTACCTTCTTTGTTTGTAAATCGTTTTAATATTGATATGATAATGTTGTTTTCAGTGGTTACATGTCACCAGAATATGCAATGCGTGGACAGTTTTCGGTAAAATCCGATATTTTCAGCTTTGGTGTCCTAGTTTTGGAGATTGTTAGTGGCAAGAGGAACACTGAGTTTTATCAAACACATCTTGCTGATGACCTCTTAAGCTATGTGAGTATTTAACAAGTGTAGATGATACCAGAGGGTTGTGTGAGATTCTGAGTTTAAATACTAACATTGTATTATAACAGGCCTGGAAAAATTGGACACAGAATACGCCTCTGGAGCTGTTGGATCCAACACTGAGAGGCTCTTATTCAAGAAATGAAGTCATCAGATGCATCCATATTGGTTTATTATGTGTTCAGGAAAGTCCTTCAGCGAGGCCTACGATGGCGAATATTTTACTCATGCTTAACAGTGCTTCAGTCACCTTATCGTTACCACGACAACCGGCTTCTTTCCTGCATGGAAGAAAACCAAACAGGCCACAAGATGGCCATGATTCTGATCAGTTTACCACCTCTTCAATTCCTTGGTCTATCAATGAAGTATCCATCACTCAACTAGCCCCCCGGTGAAGGATGATTTTATGAATTCCTCAACCCAAACTAGTTGTAAATATTTATACCTGAAATGAATTCTGGTTGTAAAATTTGTGAGTATTGACCACTTAGTGCAGATTCTCTGTTGAAATTTGAAAACATCATGAGTTTTAGATTTTGATTGTTTACTTTTTGAATAAAATTTTTAATTATACCTGATCTTGAACAAGCACCCTGAGGAAGATTTTCTAGTCTGCCTCAGGCAGCAATAGTGGCTATACAAATTAAAATAGTAACAACAAATATTACTGAAGATTTTTTGCCTTTCCTGTTTTTACTTCTTTAGCTGTATGATATTCAATATTGAATGCCTTTTTACCATGCAAATATGAATATATTCCTGTAACAAGCCCATAAAAAAAATATATGAACAAATTTGCCAGTAAGGTTGACGAGGAAAGGATCAAACCAATGAAGGGATTTCCAAGGTTGTCTTCTACCAGTGGGGTAGCTATCAACCACTTTTGTTTTTTAGTATTATCCTTTCAGTGATTTGATTGTCGTTGAAATGGATATGGATTTCTACCTCCTTAACAATGCATAAACAAATAGTGATAAGAGAAGGATGTACCCCAAAAGAAGCTTGAATCCGTCAACTGAAGCTTTTTCATATCATATTCTGATGTTGCCTTTCAAGTTCGCTAACTGTTAAATATAAACGAATTGAAAAACTAAGCAACGTTACATTATTCCAAGAGTTGTTAGCATTGCATGCAAAAAGAAATAAGATAGCCAAATATTTGATTTTGATCTGGTAAGCTTCTTGGAAGTATTTACGTGGTCAATTTCAATCTCTTCTTTGCTGTTTACACGGTTTCTTGCTTTTTGGTCAACTTAATTTGTAAGTGGCAAATACAACACGGCAGTGAGTGAGTGGACTTTTATACTGTCTTTGCTTCATATTTCTTATGTTAAGATATACATCATAAATATTCTTTATGGATTTTGTGTGTATATATTTTTAAACCATATTTTGGACTTTTGCAACACTAAAACAAACATGCAAGATTCAAGCAAGGGAAGATGCACGCTGCTGCTTTCTTTTCTTTTTTTTATAACTTCCCACTCTTTGATTGTTTCAAAGATCCTCGCAGCTTGTGCCAATCTTCTATTACTTAATGTAATAATGTCCACAATGTTACAAAATAGAGACTAGATAATTAATTCTTCAATTGCCACGGCTATGGCTATGGCACCTTCAAGTTCACTACTTCTTTCTCTTCTTCTTATTATGCTTGTATCTCACACTACAGCCCAGCCAAGCTTCCTGTACCATTTCTGCATGAATGATAAAGGAAACTACACAGAAAACAGTGCATACCACACCAACCTCAACACTCTTTTGTCCACTTTGTCTTCCAATACACAAGTTGATTATGGCTTCTACAACTTCTCTCAGGGACAAGGCTCTGACAAAGTTAATGCAATTGGGCTGTGTAGAGGAGATGTTAAGCCTGATTCTTGCCGCAGTTGTCTCAATGATTCCAGAGTCCTTCTGACACACCGTTGTCCGAATCAGAAGGAAGCTATAGGCTGGTATGACAACTGCATGCTGCGCTACTCGAACCGGTCCATATTTGACACCATGGAACCTGACCCTACCTACCTTCTGTGGGCTGGACAAAATGCAACTGATATGAATCAGTTCATTCAAGTGCTTAGAGACTTGCTTGATAGCCTTAGAACAAAAGCAGCATCAGGTGGTTCCCTTAAAAAGTATGCTGCCGGAAGCACGGCCGGGCCAAGCTTCCAGACTATATTTGCTCTTCTGCAATGCACTCCTGATTTATCAGAGCAAGATTGTGATGATTGCTTGGTCAGGGCCACCTCAGATATCAATGATCGTTGTTATGGCTTGACAAATTGCAGAATTGGAAAACCAAGCTGCAATCTTAGATTTGATACTTCATCCTTCTTTAACTCTACGGCAGATGCTTCTCCGCCGTCGCCATCTAAAGCATCTCCACCTACTCCAGCCACCAATACCAACTCCACTTCTACCAAAGGTACCTCTTATGTGCTACAAACTGAACTAGTCAAAGGATCAAACAAACCTCATCCAACTTGGCTGTTCAAATTTGTATTGTACTTTTTGTTGGTTTATTTCTTTTTCAATTTGGTGAAGGAAAACCTAAATGGAATTTGGAATTTTTAAGCTTCAACCTGTGACAAAGGCCTTTCATAGTCAGCCCTTAACATGGATTTTGATTTCTGCAGGAAAGAGCAACTCAACAGTTATTATCATTGCAGTGGTAGTGCCAACTTTTCTTATTTTTATACTGCTCATCTCGGTCTGCATCTTCATAAGAGCAAGGAAGAGCAAGAGAAGTTTTCACAATCACAATGACAGTAAGACAAATATTTTGTTTTCTTGTGAATCCTTATTTGAAATCAAGACAAAATTTTACTCAAAATTCAGTAGTTTTTGTACAGCTAACAATAACACAAGGTATTGGCTGCCTAAAAAAGAAGGGGGAAATTTATCATTAGCCATCATGTTTCACTAATTTGCTCCTGTAAATCTTAAGTTACCTTTCAAGAAATGAGATTGGTTAAGCACTTAAACTCCTTTTCCACGTGCAGCTGAAGTTAACAATGAAATTGAACCTACCGATACATTGCAATTCAACTTTGACACCATCAGAACGGCTACAAATAACTTTTCAGAAGAAAATAAGCTAGGACGAGGAGGATTTGGACCTGTTTTCAAGGTAAGCATATAAAGTGTTTTTCTTTCATTTGAATATATATTATAAAGTATAAACTAATCTCAAAACGTGCTAATCACTGAAAGTTAGCACCAAAATTGCATATACCTGACTAATAGATTTTCAGGGCAAGCTTTCTAATGGAAGAGAAATTGCAGTCAAAAGGCTGTCAATGAATTCAGGGCAAGGAGATACAGAATTTAAGAATGAAGTGCTTTTAGTGGCCAAGCTTCAGCACCGCAATTTAGTTAGGCTACTTGGTTTTTGCTTGGAAAGAAAAGAAAGATTACTTGTTTATGAGTTTGTTCCTAATAAAAGTCTTGATTACTTCATATTTGGTAAGTTATTAGAATTTTTCTTCATTGGATTCTACCTTGGTGACATTTCAATTCTCTTAGAAAGGTCAAGTACTTAATTGTGCATATGCATATACCTTGGGGTTCGATTTGCAGATCCAATCAAGCGTGCTCATCTGGATTGGGAAAAGCGATACAAAATCATTGGAGGCATAGCTAAAGGCCTTCTTTATCTTCACGAGGATTCGCGCCTGCGAATTATTCATCGTGACCTTAAAGCAAGTAACATTCTTTTAGACGAAGAAATGAATCCGAAAATATCAGATTTTGGCATGGCAAGATTGTTTCTTGTGGATCAAACTCAAGGAAACACAAATAGAGTTGTTGGAACATAGTAAGTACTTTGAAACCTAAATAGGAGCTAGTATTTTTATTTGTAAGTTTCTGATTGAAGTTAAACATATTGGTATGCAGTGGATACATGGCACCTGAGTATGTAATGCAAGGACAATTCTCTGTGAAGTCAGATGTCTTTAGTTTCGGCGTCATGCTTCTAGAGATAGTAAGTGGCCAGAAAAACAGTGGCTTCCACAATGGAGAGGATGTGGAGGACCTAATAAGCTTTGTAAGTCTCTTCCTTCTTCTCACAATCTTCATTTTTAGTACCAATTGAGGTGAAATTGATGAAACTAAAAGAGTATTAATATTAATCATTACAGGCCTGGAAAAATTGGAGGGAGGGAACAGCATCAAACATTATAGATCACACAATGAATAATGGTTCAAGAAATGAAATATTGAGATGTATCCACATTGGTTTACTTTGTGTTCAGGAAAATTTAGCTGATAGACCAAACATGGCTTCTATTGTACTCATGCTTAACAGCCACTCTCTCACCCTTCCAGTGCCATCAAAGCCTCCATTTCTTATGAACAGCAGAGGTTTATCAAGTATTCCATCATGGGAGTATAGTTCAAGGTCAATAGATTAAATCACAGAAGAAACCAATTATATATGCTAGTGAATTTTGTGATTCAGGTGACATTCTGGTTCACTTTATGTATTGATTTTTGAACATAAAGTGTAACAAGTTCCATTCTTATTATCATTTGATATTGATAATTGACAATGCAATTTACAACTTACAAGTATGTATATAAGTATGAAGTTTAATTTCCAAAAACAAATTGATTGTTTTCCATAGATTGCTAAGGCTCTTCACAAGTTCTAACCTACATACACTGAAACTAACCTCAAGAGGTACCAAGTTGCATTTAAAAACAAGAAAGAAATGACAAAGAAAGAAGTAAATTAAGAAATATTTATATATAGAAGCGCCAAGGTGAGTTTACTTTGACAAAGAGAGGAGTAGTGGAGTAGTGGTCTCTTCAATGATCAACCAACCAGCATGCACTCCTGTCATATTCATCTACTTTCCACATTAAGAAAAGTCAAAGTCCACAACTAACACTTTCACAAGTTAAACCTTGAAATATGATTCTCATTTTATTTTATTTAGTTTCTAAAGAAAAGTCTGCTCTTACCCCTTTTTTTCATAGAAGCTTCTTATTAATATATACACCATACAAATAAACAATGAAAATTATAAGCTGGAGACTTTAGTGTTCATAGCATACTAGTTATAAACGTGTTGAACTAGTGCAAGAAAAACCATTGTTTAATAAGTCTGTTAACTCCATATATATAGACAAGAATTGGAGCAAACTTGAATCACTTCCTCAGTCTTCACCTTAAATTGGAGCAAATACCATAGCCATGGTACTTTCCAGAATGCTATTATTTCTTTGTATCATTGTCATACTCTTTCCTCAACCCAAAGCGCAGTCAAACTTCCTATATCACTTCTGTATGAATGACAAAGGTAATTACAGTGCTAATAGTACCTACAGAAGCAACCTTAACACCCTTTTATCCAACCTTTCTTCAAACAAAAACATTAATTATGGCTTCTACAACTTCTCCTATGGGGAAGACAATGACCGAGTTAATGCGATTGGGCTATGTAGAGGAGATGTTAAGCAAAATGATTGCCTTAGCTGCCTCAATGATTCAAGAGTCCTACTCACAAGACTCTGTCCAAATCAAAAGGAAGCAATTGGTTGGTATGACAATTGCATGCTTCGCTACTCGAACCGATCATCAATATTTAACAGCAGGGAAACTTTACCTAGTTTCTACATGAGTAACACTGGAAATGCAACATATGTTGATCAGTTCAACCAAGTGCTGGATACCCTTCTAAATGATCTAATAAGCAAGGCTGCATCAGGGAACTCGCAGCTAAAATTCGCTGCATCAAGTGCACAAGGACCAGGCTTCCAAACACTTTATGGTCTTGTTCAGTGTACACCTGATTTGTCTCAGCAAGAATGCAATACTTGTTTGATTCAGGCTATCACAGGAATCCCACAATGTTGTGATAGCAAGAAAGGTGCTAGAATTGTGGAACCTAGCTGTAACTTCAGGTATGAGATATACCCCTTCTATGACCTTACAAATGTTTCACCTCCACCAGCACCAGCACCACCACCAGATTCTGCTTCTCATCCCTCATCTATTGATACGGTTTCAACACAAGGTATGTAATTAGGTACTACATGCTGCTTAAAATGTGATCATGGATTTCATGGCAATGAAATAGTACTTGAAATTAAACAAGTTTCTATTGATGGGAGAAAGATTAAGCAATCTGCTGTTAAATTTAACTTCTGGATTTGTCAACATACAGAACTGCAACACTTGTTTGATGAAATCCTAGAAATGTTTGAAAAACGTGAACTATGTTCTTCTTTTTTGCAGGAAAGAGCAGCAACACATCACGAAATGTAGTAATAGCAATAGTGGTGCCAATTACTGCTTTGGTTATACTGATCATCCTTATCTGCATCTATATAAGGAGGAGGAGGATGCGGTTACCAAGACAGGTTGAAGGTAAATTGTAGGAGAAGAAGAATTTCTTAGATGTCATTAACTACATTCATGTGCTTCAAAGAGCAAAAAAAATGATGAGTTTCGTTGAAAACAGATAACATTAATAATAAGAAGATAATCTAAATGAATTTTAATTCCATTTGCAGCACTCAATTCTCGAAATTCATCGCCAGTTAAAGCTGAAGATAGTGATGAATTTAGATCATCTGAGACATTGCAGTTGGACTTTACCACCATCATCGCCGCTACCAACAACTTTTCTGATGAGAATAAGCTAGGACAAGGTGGATTTGGTCCCGTTTACAAGGTAAAATACAAAAATGCTACATGTAGATGTTCATCGTATCCACATTAATGTAGTGTTGAAAAGATATTGTAGGCCCTAAATTACTTTCATCAAACTAAAATTTTCCAGGGAAGGCTCTCCAATGGGCAGGAAGTTGCAGTCAAAAGATTGTCCAGAAATTCTTTGCAGGGAGATTTAGAGTTTAAGAATGAAGTGATGTTAGTCGCCAAGCTTCAGCACCGAAACTTGGTTAGGCTACTTGGCTTTTGTTTGGAAAGAAGCGAAAGGTTACTGATTTATGAATATGTTCCCAATAAAAGCCTTGATTTCTTCATATTTGGTAAGTTCAGAACTTTTGCTTACTTCTTTTGACTGTAAATGTTTTATTTCATTTTAGCTGCATAGTGCATAAAAATTCTGTATAGTCTAGAAGATTATTATTTATATATATTAGCTTCGGTATATAGACCAAATCAAACGTGCCCAACTGGATTGGAAAAGAAGGTACAAAATCATAGGAGGCATTGCTAGAGGTTTACTTTACCTTCACGAGGATTCGCGCTTGAGAATCATTCATCGTGATCTCAAAGCAAGCAACATTCTTTTAGACACAGAAATGAACCCAAAAATATCAGATTTCGGCTTGGCAAGACTGTTTACCTTGGATCAGACTCAAGGCAACACAAGTAGAATTGTTGGAACTTAGTAAGTATAAGAAGTTAAGAACACGCTAGTGCTAGTTAGTTCTACCAATCAATATTTTCGACATCTAAAGCTAATTGAGTTATGCTCATATTGGCAAACAGTGGATATATGGCGCCAGAGTATGCTTTTCATGGACAATTTTCAACAAAGTCAGACGTTTATAGTTTTGGTGTACTGGTTCTAGAGATTGTAAGTGGCCAGAAGAACAGTGGTGTTCGTCGAGGGGGGAATACAGAGGACATAGTGAGCTTTGTAAGTAAATCTTCTTTACTTGTCATCCAAGTCTGAATTTGCAAAGTTAAAAAGACTAAATCAAGATTGAGCATGAATTTGCAGGCATGGAGAAGCTGGAGGGAAGGGACAGCCTCAGACATTGTTGATCCGACAATCAGTGATGGATCAAGAAATGAAATAATGAGATGTATCCACATTGGGTTGCTTTGTGTTCAGGAAAATGTAGGTGACAGACCAAGCATGGCTTCAGTTGTAATCATGCTTAACAGCCACTCTGTTACTCTTCCATTGCCTTCACAACCTTCTCTTGTGATTGATAATAGAAGCTTATCAGACATCTATTCAGAAGAGTACAATTCTGAGACAAGAGGTTCAACAGGATCAGGTAACCAATCTGTTCAAGCATCCGTGAATGAAGCTTCGATCACTGAGCCATTTCCCCGCTAGACGTGAAACGTGTTGTTTTGGATTGTGCTGAGAAAAAAACTTGATCAAGAGAAACATTCAGTTCTACAATATTTTAGTTTGACTGTTATATATATAAAATCCAATTATTTAAAATGGAGAATTTGTCTGATACCTAAATTTATATTCTACTTTATATTTTTCTTACATAATTTTGTACGCGTAGTAATGGAAAACAAGAAGAGTGGATATTTCAAACAATCTTTGTAAACAAAGAAAAGTCATGAATTAATAGTTTCATGCTTGTTGGGAAAGTTTACTGTTCGTATTTAACATGAGGTGATTTACTCACATGAATGAAGATATGATTACCGAAAAACTATTTCATATATATAATGTGTTAATTATTGTCTTTACACAAAGGCATCATTAGATATGAATTAAGTGCTAGGGGGCCAGCATTTTTTATCCAAAACCCATGCAACCTGCATTTTTATGAAGAGTAAATGTTAGCAGTAGTTAATTTACTATAGTTAATTTACTTGTTATGTAAGTTAGTTTTGGTTAGTTAGTCAGTTAGAAGCCTAGTTAAGTCAGTTAGTGGTTAGTTACACAGCATATATAAGTGTAAATTCCTTCTATGATTAATTCAATTCTCTCATTTCTCTTGAGATCAATTACACTGGTTTTCTCTTCTCATCTAACAGTAAATAATGCCTATGGGGAAACAGTATCAATTGAGCACAAAGTTAAATCAGTTGAAGCATCAACAAATGAGACCTCAATCAGTAGTATACAACCTCGTTAGATATGAATCAAGTTATTCACACTGGGCCAAATAAATACAAGAACAACTAAATATAACAAACAATAATGTAGATATGCTTTGCTTTTAGTTATTACCGAGATTTTATGTTTGTTTTAGTTGCAAATAGGAGAACTCAGATTAAAGAAATAGCTGCATGCCAATTAAGTTAACCTTCACTATTTAAGTAAAAGAGCATTGTCAAAGTATTTCTTTGTTTGACTTGGTCAAATTTGTCCTCCGTTGTTGCACTTGCCACGGGGTTACTGCTTTAAGCAACTTGCAGCATCATGCATTGTCTTATTTCGTCTCTTTCTTTGTGTTTTCCTTTAATTTTCTCAAGCATCCCACAAGTGGATATTATTTTAACTATTATTAGAAAGTTCATTGCTCTTTCAGAGAACAAAAGAAGGCGGAAAGTTGATATTATAAATGAGAAAGAATCGAATCTCTATTTCTATATAAAAAGTTGCTGAGGAAACTTCAATAATCCATTGTTTCATGACTGTCATAAACCATGGCTGCCATTGCCAAAGCTTCTAAAAACTTGTTCTCATTTCTTTCTCTCCTTGTCTTCTTCACTTCTCTAGCCACCTCTCAACCAGATTTTGTACACTCTATCTGTGAAGACAACAATGGTAACTACACTGCTAACAGTACCTACCATTCAAACCTCAATACCCTCTTGTCCAACCTCTCTTCTGACATTGGAACCAGCAACAATTTCCGTTTCTACAATATCTCCAATGGCGAAAACACAGACAAAGTTAACCTGATTTGGATGTGCAGAGGAGATGTTACTAAAGACGATTGCCTTAGCTGTTTGAACAATTCAAGAATCCTTCTGCCAGAGGTTTGTCCAAACCAGAAGGAGGCAACAGGGTTTTATGATTACTGCATGCTGCGCTACTCGAGCCAGTCCATATTTGGGGTCCTGGATTCCAATATGTGGGCGATACATAACTTAAGGAATGTAAATGATGTGAATGATTTCAACCAAGTTGCTGGAGACTTGATGCAAAGTCTAAGAAGCAAAGCTGCTGCAGTTTCTGGTGATTCTTCTCTGGTCAAGTTTGCTGCAGGAAAAGCCAAAGTAGGATCCAGATTTGAAACCGTTACCGTTTATGCTCATGTACAGTGCACTAATGATTTGTCAGAGCTACAATGCAATGATTGCTTGGTTGGAGAAATTTCCTACATCCCAACATGCTGTAATGGAACAGTCCGTGCAAGAGTTTTTGCCCCCAGTTGTAATCTTAGATATGACACCACCCCTTACTTTGATTCTCTAAGCGGCGATCTACCACCTCAACCATCTCCTTCTCCTACTCCAACTCCATCATCCACTACTGATGCCACTGTTACGCTCAAACAAGGTTTCTAAATTCATTTTACTCATATGACATAGAATGTGTGTTAAAAATATAACCATTTATTGGATTTTTATCTTTTAGTTTAAATTTTTGGGATAAGTAATTTGATTTCGGCTTTTGGATTTTGTAGGAAAGAACTCATCATCAGCAACTGTGATTGCCATAGTTGTAACGGTCGTCTCCCTTATTATTGTACTTCTCATCACCTTTGTCTGTATCTATTTCAAAAGGAAGAAGAAACCAACAAAGTATTCTCGAAGTATAAATAAGTGATGCCTAATTTATATACACAAACAAACTGTGATACCTGAATTCGCCTAATTTATCATATTGTCACTCTTATAAATCTTCTTACTATTCTTACCCAGGTCAAGGTGCATTAGAAGCTGATGACTGCGAATTTGAATCTACTGAGACATTACAATTCGACTTTCAAACCATGGTGGAGGCTACAAATAACTTCTCGGTTGCAAATAAACTTGGAGAAGGTGGATTTGGACTTGTCTACAAGGTACTTTAAGCTAGCTAGGATTGAGCTTAGTTATAGCCTCCTTATCGAAACAAATAGTACTATGTTTGAGTAACAAAAACTCTTGTATATTTTCAGGGTAGGCTACCAAATGGCGAAGAGGTTGCTATCAAAAGATTGTCTAGGAATTCTCAGCAAGGAGACATAGAATTCAAGAATGAGCTGCTGTTGGTAGCAAAGCTTCAGCATCGAAATTTGGCAAGGCTACTTGGCTTTTGTTTGGAAACAGGAGAGAGGATGCTGGTCTACGAGTTTCTTCCCAATAAAAGCCTTGATTACTTCATATTTGGTAACTTAGAAATTCTTCTTGCCAACTCTGCATTTCTGTTATGTTTCTTAAAAGAGTAAAGAAATATTATCAACGCTATTGAAAATATTATGCAGATCCAATCAAGCGTTTAATTTTGGATTGGGATGGACGCTATAAGATTATAGTTGGAATCGCTCGAGGTCTTCTTTATCTTCACGAGGATTCTCAACTACGAATTATCCATCGTGATCTAAAAGCAAGCAACATACTCTTGGATGATAATATGAACGCAAAGATATCAGACTTTGGCATGGCAAGGTTGTTTGTTGAGGATCAAACTCAAGGAAACACACTTAGAGTAGTTGGAACCCTGTAAGTACTATATGATATACATAATAGCAAATAAATTTTCCTAATCAGTATATACCTTCATTAACAAGAGTAAAAGAAAACTTGATCTTATCTTAATCCAATCGAGTTTACAATTGTGTTATATGCAGTGGTTATATAGCACCTGAATATGCATCGAATGGACATTTTTCAATAAAATCAGATGTATTTAGTTTCGGTGTACTGCTCCTTGAGATAGTGAGTGGACGCAGAAATGGAGACATCCACAATGGCGAAGAGTATGCAGAACATCTAATAAGCTTTGTAAGATTCCTATCTTTTACATACCAATTTCTTAACCATAAAATAGTCCATAATATTTTACATTTGAGGAAAAGAAAAAAAGAAGTTAAATATTCTTGTATCTATTGACCGAAACCTTGCAGATATGGAGAAAATGGAATGAAGATTCTGGCTCAGATATTGTAGATCCAACATTGGATAGTAGATTCAGAAATCAAATAATGAGATGCATCCATATCGGATTGTTATGCGTTCAAGAAAATGTAGCTGATAGACCAAGCATGGCTACGGTTGCAATGATGCTTAATAGCGACTCCCTGACTCTTCCAATGCCCTCAAGAGCAGCATATGCTGTTATGAATAATGCTGGAGATTCATCAAATAGCGAAAGATTAGGTGAATCAAGAAACTACGCTCTACAAGAATCATCAGGCGCAAATGAGGCTTCGATTACTGAGCTCTATCCCCGTTAGATTCTCTATGGTGGGTCATATTTTGTGTTCTTCCAAAATCAACAATGTTTCTTGTAATGATTTCTATAGTTCAATATTCTTATCAATGCGTAATCATCAAGTGGTTGGATCTGTTGTGTCGGTTTCTTGAAATGGAAGTTTTTGATTCAATAATTTTGGTTAATTCATATTCATTTCATCATTTTACTCTTCCCTTTTCTGCATGCAACGTACGGAGATATCGTTAGCTTTGACTTTATTGTCAATTGAATTTATTATTACACGTTGGCTCATTCTTGGTAATGGTAGAGGACAGAAGAATTTGTCTCCTAATCATTTTTCATAATCATGTCTGAAATCACTTCCATTGGAATGTGCAGAGGAAGCTAGTGCATATTAGTCTTCCCTTCTGTTGTTTTGACCCAATTTCAAGGGTTATATATATATATATATATATTAAGATGGGAATACGGAAAACGTTATTGTTTTCTTCGTTGAAGTATTTGTTAAACATTCTAAGTAGAAAATGACTTTAGAACTGGTCTACTCATATCTTCGTCTTATCTTTCTTTCTTTATAATCAAGGTAACTCCCTTGCCTACGGGCTACGGCTACGAGTTTCATTCTATCGCTAGCCTTCTTTTATTTCTTTTTTTCTTTTTGTTAAACTAAGAAAATATGATTAGTACAATTTTTTAACAATTATGCTAGCTAACCAACAAAATTTCAGCCAACACAATTTAAATTGGATGTTTTATTTCTTTAGGTTTCGGATGTTCTGTTTCTAAAAAAATATAAAGTTGACTGAAGTTGCTTTAGGTTTCGGATGTTCTATGACTTACATTGTGGATGTTATATAAACAATGGTTTGGATATTGTATTTTTTGTTGGTTAAAAAATTATTGGTTACATATACTTTTTCTTTTTTTTAATACTTAATTTACTATTATATTTTTATGGAAAAGTACAGGGAACCTTCACTTGAAAGCAAATAAAAATTAATTAAAAATTATGGATGATAACTTTTATATTATATGGATTGGATAATAACATTTTTAATATTAGATACTCACTAATTCATTGGTTTTCTAATATTAGTTTTGTAGTATTCCTCTATTTTTTTGGGTGATGAAAAAAATCCAAATAAACAAAGAAATCATTGTTGGGGCATCGCAACCATGCCCCCATGGAGAATTAAAATAGAGAAGTAGGAAAGAACAATAGCACAACCACAACATAAGAGAATTAACGTGAAACTCAAAAATAGGGAAAAAACCACGGCCGTTGCCAAACAACAACTAAGAAAATATTATGTGACAAGGATTACACCATACATCACAATATTTTCTACTCCGGTACCAAGCACTCCCACACTGTTTCAATGACTACACCGACTACACCGTCTACACTCTTACAAGAGAAAACTCTAAAGTAGAAGAAGGAATTTAAAAGTCATACAATGCGTATTGACTTGGTACAATTAAAACTCTCAACTAAATCCCCTATTTATAGCATAAAGGCTCACCCACACTTCTTACAACAAGCGATGTGGGACTTTTAATAAACATTATTTTCAACCAAATCCAACAATCTCCACGTTGATTGAAAATAATAACATTGTCAACACCGACAACCATAGCTCCATAGCTATCACACTCCACCATAAAAAAAAAGTGCATCCACTTAGAATTAGCCAATTCTAAGAATTTCATCGGTACATGTCGAATAAACCTTGTTGAGACTTTATGGTGTTGCTTCCACGTTGGCTTTCCTTGGAAGTAACTCAGCCATCGACATAACTCCACTATCACACAACTTGCATCAACCACCAACCAATGCCCATGTGTAATTGTGGACCCGCTAACAGTTCATCCTCTTCCATGGCAATGCGGACCTACCAAAAGGATACATCTCTCAACATTCAGAGGATATCATCATATCCCTCAACCAGAGAGGCGCTGACTCGGAGCCTTTTGCCGAACTTGCTCCACCAGGACAATATCTCCTTGTATACCCAAACCTTCCGAATCTTGTGTAACCCAGATTGTATCAATACATCTTTGACTTGAGCTTGCCACAAGCCAAAGAACATCCTTCCGTCGAATTTCTCTATATCAAACTTCATGGCGCTTGAAAAAGGTGTCATTGCAGCAACACAACAATGACCAAGTAACCAAGCTACCACGAACGAACAATTCTCCAACATTACTGGATAATTCTTTTCTGATGTGGAAGTTCAGACAAAACTACAACCATAAAGCATACTAAGAATTTACATCCACCGAACCATGGCTCTGATACCACTTGTTGGGCATCGCGACCATGCCCCCACGGAGAATTAAAAGAGAGAAATAGGAAAGAACAATAGCACAATCACAACACAAGAGAATTAACGTGGAAACCCAAACACAGGGAAAAAACCACGGCCATTGCCAAACGACAACCAAGAAAATATTATGGAACAAGAATTACACCATACATCACAATATTTTTTACTCCGGCACCAAGCACTCCCACACTGTTTCAATGACTACACCCTCTACACTTTTACAAGAGAAAACTCTAAAGTAGAAGAAGAAATTTAAAAGTCATACAATGTGTATTGACTTGGTACAATTAAAACTCTCAACTAAAGCCCCTATTTATAACATAAAGGTCCACCCACACTTCTTACAACAAGCGATGTGAGACTTTTAATAAACATTATTTTCAACCAAACCCAACAAATATAAATAAAGATTACTATTTTTTTAAAAAACTTTTTACATGCACTATTGATTAACAATTTGTTGGTGTCTACTACATTTCATTTAGAAACAGAATAACACAAGACGGAATATAATGGATTAGATAAAAATATTGGTGTCTTTGTATTTTGTTTTATAAAAAAAATTGAATATAAAATAGAACAAATAATATAAAAGTTGAATTTACTTTAATTTTTTCTTTAGGAAAGATTTAAAAAGAAAAATAAAATAATAAAAATATAATTCAGTAATGCTATTTAAATAAATAAATTCATCAACTAAATCCTAATCAAATAAACTTGCAAAAATAACGTAACATCACTCTCACAAAAAAAAGTGTAATACACGTGCTCTTTCAATCACAACACGAGCGTCTTCTTCTCCTCCTCATCTGTCGTTGTCGCTGTCTTCTTCATCATCCTCCTCCTTTTTCGTCATCGTCTTCTTCCTCCTCCTCCATCAGTAACTTCTTCTTCCTTATCCTCTGTCGCCGTCGTACATTCTTCATCTTCCTCTGTTGTCGTCGTCGTCTTCTTCTTCTTTGGTGTATTGCACCGAAATATAAAGGTATAATGAACCAAAATAAAAGTAATAATGTATCGAAAAATGAAAAACACAACCAAATTAAGAAAATCATGTAAAACTCAAAAACTGCATCAAAATAAAAGCAATAATGCACAAAAAAAAACGAAAAACACAAACAAACTAAGGAAAACATGTAAAACTAAAAAATTGCAACGAAATAAAAGCAATAATGAACCAAAATAAAATCAATAATGCACTGAAAAAAATGAAAAACACAACCAAACTATGAAAATCATGTAAAAAACTCAAAAACTGCACCGAAATAAAAGAATAATGAATCGAAATAAAAGCAATAATCACCGAAAAAGAAGAGTAAGAAGAAGAAGAAGATATGAATTGATTCAATAATGAACTTAAGTAAATAATGTTGAATTGATTTAAATTTCGCATGGAAAAAGAAAATATGATAGAAGAAGAAAAAGAAGAAGAACAACAACAACAATGTAAAACTGAGAAAAAGAAGGAGGAGGAGGAGGATGTTGATGATGATGATGACGTTGACGCGGAGAAGATACAAATATGGAGGAGGAAGAAGAAGAAGATCAGGGGGAGAAGATCGAAGGAGGAAGAGTGCTGGGTGTTGGTGCAAGCGACGCGAAAAAAAGAAGGAGGAGGAGAAGAGGAAGAAGAAGAAGATATGGTATGATTCAATAATGAACTGAAGTAAACAATGTTGAATTGATTCAAATTTCACATGGAAAAAAAGATATGAAAGAATAAGAAAAAGAAGAAGAACAAGAACAACAACAATGAGGAGGACGAGTGCTGGGTGCTGGTGTAAGCGACGCGAAAAAACAACATGCAAAAGATGTGTTAATGATTTTATTTGGTTAGAACTTTGTTAGTAAAATCATTTGTTCACCTGAATCATTCATAATTATAAAAAGTTGTCGGTGATGATAAAATGAAAAAGAAAAAAAATATCTCTGTATAGTATTTGTGGTTAACAAAACATGAAGTATACTAATTTTATGTTTCAAGATAACCTACTATCATTGATAATTTTTTTTATTTATTTAAAATAATTTTATGTCCTTCAAGGAGCAGACCACCTCCACTTCCTTTGGTATTTGAGGATCCGTCTACATGGAGGATCTATGCTAAGGATTCAGAAGGTGTGTCTTTAGGAGTGAGCTCTGCAATGAAATCGGCCATCACTTGACCTTTTATTGATGTTCTTCCTTGATAGCTGATATGATACTCCGAGAGCTCTACCGACCAGCTTAACATCCTTCCGACCAGGTCTGGCTTCTGAAGTACTTGTTTTAACGGCTGATCAGTTTTGACAATTATGGGATGTGCTTGAAAATATTGTCGCAGTCTCCGAGCAGTCACGACCAGTGCAAGTGCTAGCTTTTCTAGCTTTTGGTATTTTAGCTCTGCCCCTTGCAGAGTTTTGCTTACAAGATATACCAGCTGCTGCACTTTGTCTTTCTCATGTATCAGTGCTCCGGCTACTGGTTCATCGGTTGTAGCCAGATAGATGATTAGGGGTTTCCCTTGTTTCGGCTTGACTAAGATTGGAGGTGTGGATAGGTACTTTTTGAAGCTTTTAAAAGCCTCTTCGCACTCTTCCGTTCACTTGAACTCCACCCCTTTCTTCATTAATTTGAAAAGGGGGTTGCCTTTATAGCTGATGCTACTAAAAACCTTGAGAGAGCTGCTAGTCTAACAGTCAGGGCTTGCACTTCCTTCAAGGATTCTGGCTGTTTCATGGAGATGACGGCCTGGCATTTTTCTGGGTTGGTTTCGATTCCTCTGTTAGTCAGCATGAATTCGAGGAATTTCCCAGCTTCCACCGCGAAAGCGCACTTTTCAGGGTTTAGGCGCATCTGATGTTCTCTCAACTTGCCGAAGACTTTCTCCAAATTGGGGATGAGCTCTTCTTCAGTCTTTTCCTTGACTAACATATCATCAACATACACCTCAAGGATGCCTCCAATTAGCTCTTTGAACAACATGTCCATGAGCCTCTGATATGTGGAGCCTGCATTTTTCAGTCTAAATGGCATTACTTTGTAGTAAAAACTGCCGATTGAAGTGATGAATGCTGTATTTTTAGTGTCACTGATACATGGGGATCAGATTGTATCCGGAATAAACGTCATGAACGAGAGAAATTGGCACCCAGAAGCTTTGTCCACCAGCCCATCAATGCTTGGGAGTGGGTATGGGTCTTTAGGGCACGCTTTGTTTAGGTTGGTATAGTCAACGCACATCCTCCACTTCCCATTACTTTTGGGCACCATTACTATGTTGCTAAGTCATGTGGGGTACTTGATCTATTGGATGAATCCTGCCTCCAGGAGGCTTTGAACTTGTTTCTTGATTTCGATCACTTTCTCCGGGCTTATTCGCCGCATCTTCTGTGCAACCGGCTTGCTGTCGGGAATGATGGATAGCTTGTGGCTGAAAAAGTTTGGATCAATTCCGAGCATATCAGCCGCTGTCCATGCAAACAGGTCGGAGTCTGTTTCAGGAACCGAGCCAAGCTCTCTTTCAGCTCTTCAGGCAGGTTTTCTGCTATCATGGTCACCTGGTCGGGCCCTTGTCCTATTTGGACCTTCTCGAGGTTTCCTTCCGACTTTGGTTGTTCTTGCACCTTTTTCTCTGGTGGCTCAAGGTCCACTAAGAGACACTTCTCAGATGTTTCCGGCTTCTCCAGTTTAGGAATCCGCTCCTTGGATATGTGCAAGGTGGCATTGTGGCACCTTTTCGCTTCTTGTTTGTCTCCTTGGAGCACCCCTACTTTTCCACTGTTAGCTATAAACTTCATTGTTAAGATGGAAGTGGCGATGACTGCTCCGACCCTGTTAAGGGTTGGTCTTCCCATAATTGCATTGTAGGTAGAGTTGTGGTTGATGACCAGCCACCTTACTTTTACATTCCGCATGTTTGGTGGGCTACCGATAGTGACCCATAGCGTCACAAAACCATATGGGGTTACTTTTTCTCTAGAGAACCCAACCAAGTCGTCGGAATGGCTTTCCAGGTCCTTTTCTGTGAGTCCGAGTGCGTCAAAGCAACGTCGGAATAAGATATTTGCGGAACTCCCTTAGTCCACGAAAACTCTTCGGATTGTTGCTCAATGACATCCATGGAGATTACCAAAGGACGGTTCAAAGTGTCGATAGTTCTCCTGATTTCTTCCGGGGAGAATGTGATTTCTGGGAGAGATTTGTCAGTCAGTGCTCTCGGCATGACTTCTACAGCGAGGCATGAGTTCCGACTTCTTTTGGCTACTTTCCGGGATGGCGTGTTTCCCTCATCCGACAGCCCTCCAGAAATATCTTGATTTCTCTTCTGGTGACGCCATCTTTCTGGTCGTCCTTCCTTCCGGCAGATTTGTCAGGGATATTCACTCTCTGCCTTGTTTTTCTATCATCACCTCGATCACCACTTATGCTGGTGTAATCACGGAACTTTCCTTTCTTTAGCCCTTGCTCGACGAACTCGAGGAGGTCTTGGAAATCTTCAGTATCATGATCGTTCTGTTTATGGTACCTGCAGTAAGCATTCCAGTCACCCCTGTGAGTGTTCTTGATTGCTCGTGGTGCAGGGATTCTTTCCACTTGGGACACGTCATGGAGCAAAGTTGTTAGGGAAACATTTAGGGGGTTGTAATAAGATCTACCGGAACGTTGTTCCCGTCTGCTGCGATCCTCTCGGGGGGGATCTTTCTGGCTAGTTTCTCTCTTGTCACGGTCGGTTTTCACTGCTGTTTGTCCTTCCTCTTGCTGCAAATACTCGTGAGACCTATCTATTAACCATCTTACAATATGTATAAGTTCATTTGATTAGGTTTTGATGAATGACAAACATTGAAGTTGAGGATAAGCGGTGCAAGCAAGCACATAACGATAAAAAGATGAAGACCACAACATTGAAGAAGGTTTAGTGTTTTAGGACTTAGGTATTCATCTTGTCAAGAACTAATCTTATTATCTCTCTCACACACACACTTAAAAATGTTTTAATAAATGTTTTAGAAAGCGTTTTTCGAATGAAAAATGTTTATAATAATTTTATGATAATCATACTAGCCAAACATGTTTAGAAATTTGTTTTCAACGAAGCAAAACCTTAGGGATTGATTACAACAAGTTTAGAATAAATTCTTGAAGGAATAAAACGTTTTTGGCACATTTTACCGTAAGGGTATCGATACCCTGGAGGAGGGTAACGTTACCCTCAAGCCAAAATTTGAATTTTGGCTCAACAGTAACAAGGGTATTGATACCCTCTATGATGGTATCGATACCCTCGCGCTAAAAATGCCCATAACGACTAGTTTTGACAAAATGGCCCCATCCCACTTACTTCCCAACGTCTCTAAGCCTTGGGAACTCTATAAATAGATGGTTTGAAGCCTCATTATATACACAACATTAATTCTAAGTATTCTTGTGCTTATACTTCAATTTCTACATAATTTCAAAGTGTTTTTTGCACATATTTGAGAGATAACCAAAGATTGGTTCATAGAGCTTCAATTATATTGATCTACTCTATTTTGAGAGTTGTGATTTTCTACACCAATTCTTGTATTCTATCTTTTGAGTGATCTTAGAGTGTGATTCTCTAAGGTGGTGAGCGTTGATAAACACTATAGTCGGTGAGATAAACACTTAAAGGAAATA
>JASCZI010181270.1:74268-89409 GCA_036250425.1 Stylosanthes scabra | reverse complement strand
TTCGAGTGAAGTGGGTTATCTTGTGATACTGTGAGGTGTTCGATTCAAGCTCTTGTTGTAAAGGTTTGTCAAGCACCTTGAAGCTTGGTGGTTTAGTGGAACTTCTTAATCGTGATTGAGAAAGAGTGGACGTAGGCAAGGATTGTGCCGAACCAATATATATCGTTGTGTATTATATCTCTAAACTCAAACTCTTTTATATTCTTGTTATTTATATTTATACAAGTGCTCTTGAAAAGTAAAAGCTCCTTATAAGTACTTAAGAAGTGGCTTAAGTCCTTGGAAAAATACTAGTGGCAAGTGCTCTTGTTATTTTGAGTTGTTTATATTCGAAGTAATTTACGTTTCCGCAAAAATTTATTATTGTTGTATAGATACTCAATTCACGCCCCCTCTTGAGTATTCGTGCTTATCGACTAACACTATCCTGGATCTCTTCCATTGTTTTGGGCGGTCTTTTGGTAAGGCTTTTTAAGAATGGGGTATTGTCCCGGAGGCCTTTAACCAGAGCCATTAGTGTTGCTCGACATTGCAGCCCTTCTATTTGGGTGCATTTAGCGTTGAAGTGGTCCAGATAATTCCAGAGAGTCTCTTCTGGCTTTTGCATGATTGAGTAGAGATTCAGGCATGTTTTGGGAAGCTTCCTCCGAGTTGTAAAGTTTTTCAGGAAACTTTCAGACAGCTCGGAAAAGCTTTCGATGCTGTTGGCGGGTAAGGAGTTAAACCAAGTTAGCGCGTTCTTTTTGAGGGTCACGGTGAAAGCTTTGCATTTTATGACATCCGAGGCATTTAGGAGTACCATCCTATTGTCGAAGACATCCAGGTGATGCTTCGGGTCACTTGTTCCGTCATAGGCTTCCATATCCACCGGCTATTTGAACTTTTTTGGAAGTTCCTCCGCGAGGATAATGAGCGAGAAAGGATGCTTATTGCTCTCCTTCGAGGGTTGATTGCCGATCACAACGGATGGCTTCCAGGTACGTTCATGTGAGTCTGTCGTCCTACTAGCGTCATCAGTAGCAGGAGGCCTATTGCAGAATTGTTCTTTCCACTCCTTTTCTCTTCTCTCCGCCTCTTGCAGCAAGACTTGTTGTCTGGCCACCATTGCTTCAGCTTTTTTCATCGCCTCAGTTGTGACCGCAGCTTCCCGAGTTTGTCAATCGAAGAGCTCTCTCAAGGCGGCTTCCATCTGTTGCATAGTCTGGTTGTGCGGTGGGTTGACTACCTTTTCCGGGGTAACCTGAATCCCACTGTCATCGTTGCCTTCGCCATCTGCGGTCAGAAGTCTAATTCGTCTCTCTTCGTTGTTCTAGGCTAAGTCCCCATAGACGGCGCCAATGTTAAGTACGTGAATACTTAACAATAGTCCAAAGGACTTTAGGGTGTGAGGGACTAAAATGATGAGAACAAGAAGGAGAGAATGTACCTTCCGAGGGAAGCACTCGGAAGAGTCCGAGGGCTTATGCCGGAGAAGGTGGTTGATATGCGTATGGAGAATAGCTCTAGAATCCCATAATTAGGATTATGATATTCTAGGTCTAATATAAAAGGTTAGGGTTTAGAGAATGCGTACCTTCAGGGGTAGAAACCCCTGTTTATATAGTTTCAGGTAGTTGAGATTCGGAGGGATCTTCAATGATTCTATCAAATCTTTCCTCTCTCAACTTAATCCTTGATCTTGTTGGCCAAGTATGATTAATGTTGACTATTGGATTGGACCTTATTAGGCCGGTTCGTAACAGTAATATTTATTTTGTTCATGGAGAACCCTCCTTTTCATCTTAAAACTCACCTGACTCACTATATCTTATCTATAAAGTACGATTGTTTGTTTCTGTACCACATTTAAGTAAAACAGCCTATTGATTAACAATTAAATACTAGTAATATATATTGTTGAATTTCCAAGGTATAAGATAATTGAAGAAATAGAGAAAACAGCACAGAATTAAGATTCAAATTGGTCATCTTTATCTTACAATTACTCAAGCCAAGCCCGTAATCGCTACTAATATAAAGTTCCTATTTCCTAACACCTTCCCACGGTTTCCAATTCCACAAACGCGGAAACGCCTGTGTTCTTTTGCTATTGCTCCATTATACCTAGTAAATGTGGAAATATTTCATAGAATAAATTTCAATGAGATGTATCATGTACGTAAGTGATAGTTACTTACAGACAAAATTAAAGTAGAAGACGACTGCTAATTAGTACGACAAACTTGTTACGAATAGGTCTTTTATTTATTTATTGTATGTTTATTATTTTAGAAATTCAAATATAACAAATATAAAAACAACAATTAAGTGATTAAAGTCATGGCACCAGCATTTTATCCGAGTAACGTAGGTTTCAATTCTTGCCCTGCTCTTGCTGTATGTTGATGGGATAAGCGGTGGCAGAGTGTCATAGAGGCAATGGGGCCACCCCTCAAATATTAAGTAGTATAACTCTAAGGAAAAGCTAGTAGTTCAGCTTCAGTTGGTTAATGGCAATGAGGGAAAATGTGTTTAGCTGCGTTCGAAACCAAGTGACTTTATTTTTCATTTTTTTTTACACTTCTTTCAAGCTTTTAAGTGGTGTGTGCCACCATCATTTTTTTTAAAATTTAAAAAATAAAAAACAAATTCTACTCTATTTTTTTTTTAACTAATATCTTATTATATCTTGTTTTAGAAAAAATAATTGTTATATCCTCTAAAAAATAATGTTATATAATAACATATCACACCAATTAAAAAATTGTTATGCATTTCACATATCAGATACAATTATTACGTGCAAACTTACATTATAACAATAAAGTATTTTGATTTACAATAATTTTAAGCATATACTTATTTTTCTCCATCAAATTCAATTAAGTTGTTTATTTTATATTAAATAAAATATTATTTTAAAATAATACAAAAAATAGCATCAATTTATTTATTTTATTTAGTATAATTTTACACATGTTATTAGTTTTTTTAATTTAATTTTTATTTTACATAAAAATAATCAACAAAATATTAATGTTATTGTATTTATGTAAATTGTTAAAAGAATTTATAAATGGCAACTTTCTTGCAAAAATTTCTGCCCCCAAAATTATTTTCAAGCTCCGCCATTGAGAGGGTAAGAACGTAAGATCACGAGAGAAGTCAGAGGAAAAAGATGATACCATTACTTGAATTGCATCTGGAATTCTGGATCCAATGAGCAACGTTCGCAAATTCATTAATTTAAGCAATATGTAGTAATTTTATAACAGCCACAATTTTAAGCTAACTATGTCAAGAATATCACCGGTCTACGACGGTATTGTGTCGCTCTCATTTGCATCTTAACCCTTTTTTTTATACGTAAGGCCATCATTAATTATGGGCTTATATTTCAGAAATCGTCCAATTAAGTTAAGTCACCTTGACATGTTGATCGGTTTACCACATTTTAGTCTCTTCACCCTGCCAATCGTCAAGTGCCAATGTGGTTTCAATTAATTGATATATCTTTCTTTTCTTAAAAAATAAAATAAAATAAAGCAAATACAATTTTTTTTACTGTTTTCCAACATTCTGCGACTTCTTTGCTGTCTAAAAATAAAATAAAAAAAATGTAATTATAGTTAGGTAGTTATAATTTTTTATTTATTAATTACTATAATATTACTTATTATATAAAATTATAAATATTAGACTAAATATAATAAGTTTATATTATGACTATCTATGATTAATACAAAAATGTAAAATATAAGAAAATGAAGTTATAAGAAAGTTAGACTATTATACTAATAAGAATATGATCATACCATTAATCAATAGGTTATAATATTTGAAATAAGTTAAAAAACACTTTTATTATTAAGGAAAAGTACAGGGAGTGTTCATACATTAGAGCTAATAGAGTCATCAAAAAATTTATAATAAGTAAAAAAAAAATAGAATTAATGGGAGCTAATGAGTAATTATGAATGATCATTTTATATTATATGAATGATTATTTTTATTTTTTTAATAATAAATTTTTTAATTTTATTTAGATGATTATTTATTTATTGACTCTTTAATAACTCTTTAATATTAATTTTGTAGCACCGTTTTATTACTAATTAAGGAATATTGCACTCATTATTAATTAAAGGGTTAAGTATTATTTTAATATTTAAAATTTCAATTAATATTGGTGTACACATAAACACACAAATACATCCTAATTAATCACTCTCTCAAGTGAAAAGGTTTATGTATTTCATGTGTTTTATGTATACACCTAGCTAAACCGTTATAATTTTAGTCAAAAATTGAAATTTTGTGTTGAAAATCATCCCTACGTTTATTTATGATAAAAAAAGGTCCAAAGCTATTTATTCATGTATGTGTTATCTCAAACTAATATATCATATTCTAAAGAGTAGTATTGTTTTCCAACTACATACATTAATATTCTAAATGGTTCAGTGTGGTTAAGATTTAGGGTTTACAATACAACATTGGCTTCAATATTTACTCAACAAGCAAGCCACTTTTTTTTTTAATGTTCTATTCTTAGTTACTGTTGGTTTACTCTTGACCATATTTAGCCATTACACGATAGGATCAAATGCTAGTTTTAATTTTAATTTTATTTTGGGCCTAAATAATGTTATAAATATATTTATGAGATCATAGGATATAAATAAGAAAAAATATATGTAATCAATATTTTTTTAATCAACAAAAAATAAAATATCCTAACTACTGTTTATAGAACATCTACAATGAAAATTAGTGGAACATCCATAATCTTTTTAGAAATAGAACATTTGAATCCTAAAACAACCAATAGTAGAAACAGAATATCTAAAACCTAAAAAAATAGAACATCCAAAATCTAAAAAAATAAAGCATCCAATTTAAATTGTTGGCTGATGTTGATTGATTTTTTTGTTGATTATTTAGCATCGTTGTATAAATAATCATCTATTCATTCAAATTATAAATTTCGGAAAAAAAAATTGATAACTATGATTTTTTTTGGGGTGACATTTAATAGCTATGTTTAAGTAGATATAACCTTCCTATATTTGAAATTTTGTTTTCATTTATTAATTATTATTGAATTAAATACATAATATTACATATCATACATTTATAATTATGAGTATAATTTACATAAAATTATAGATTTTAAGTTAAATATAATATTATGAATACTTTATTATTACCCTAAAAACACCCTAATTAAGTAGAATTGGTCTTAATTTTTAAGTAACCACCAGCATACAACCCTAATAGGCCACTTAAACTTTTTCACCAACATAGCATTTGAAATGGTTAATGGTTTCAACGTAATTGAATCTAATTTTTAGTTAATTAAACTTGGATCTCAATATCTAATGACGTCATTACAGGAAGAAATAAATAAACAAGAATTAATGTTTGACTATGAAAATAGAGGCAGAACATAGTAGTCAATGCAAACACTCTGTATTTTAAGCCACCATGCAAGTTGTAACTCCTCACTCTCACTTCCAATCCCAAACATTCCCTAACACAAACACAATGACACCAAAATCAATCACACCTTCTCTCTGTTTCCTCTTCCTCCTCCTTCTCTTCACGGTGGCCTCCGCCGTGCCAAGTTTCTTGAACTACAGCTGCGTCACGGCCAACGACCAAGCCTCCACCACCTACCTCAACAACCTCAACATCCTCCTAACCAACCTCACTTCCGACACTCAAATCGACTACGGCTTCTACACTTCCTCCTTCGGCGAAAACAGTGACACAGCATACGCTATTGGCATGTGCAGAGGGGACGTCAAACTCAACGATTGCCGAAGCTGCCTCAACGATTCAAGACTCCTCCTCACTCAGATATGTCCTAACCACCAAGCCGTTGGCTGGTACGAATACTGCATGCTTCGCTACTCCAACCGCTCCATACTCAGAACAGTTGAGAATTATCCACAATTCCCTATGTGGAATCCGTACTTCGTTTCTTCCAAAGAGTTCAATCAGTTCAACAAATCATTGAAGACCTTGATGGACAAGATGAGAATCGAAGCTTCTGGAGGTGACTATCGTCGTAAGTACGCCTTCGAAAACGTGACTTCTGGAATTCAAAGTTTCAAGTACATATTTGGCCTTGCACAGTGCACACCTGATTTGTCTCGACAACAGTGCGACGATTGCTTGTCTGGGGCATTTTCGGAAATTCCAAGTTGTTGTAACGGTAGGAGAGGTGCCAGGGTTATCAAACCCAGTTGTAACATTAGATATGAAATCTACCCTTTCTTGACGTCTACCATTGATGCACTCTCACCTTTAAACACTCCAGGTACATAACTCTTAATTTGTTTGACTATTTTCTTTTCCGTGTATTTAGGTCTTGGAATATTGCTAATATGTGCAGGAAAAGACAGCAATACAACACGAACCATAGTCACCATAGTTGCTGTTGTTGCTGCTGTTACTTTGGCGCTCAGTTCTATGTACGTCTATTTAAGACTGAGGATGTCAAGAAAGAATTTTCGAAGTAAGTGATTGAGTGTTGACTACTATGATTAATTTGTGATGCATACGCTCCTAAAACTTTAAGTGGAAACACTACGTCAACCGAATTGTTTCTATATAATTTTAGAATAATTCATTACTAGATTCAATCATGCATTACACAATCGTTATTTGTTGTAAGGGAAGGGGGGAAAGAAACAGGGGAAGTCAATAGACATTCTTTTCTAGCTCTACCTTAAGAGATTGCATCTATCTCTCAATTATCTATTTTAAACAAGTTATTAACTCACTAGTTATCCTTGTTGCACTTGTGAAGATGAAGAATCTGATGAGGAAATTATAGCTGATGAATCCTTACAGTTCACCTTTGATACCATTAGAGTTGCTACAGAGGATTTCTCATATTCTAATAAACTAGGGGAAGGTGGATTTGGAGCTGTTTATAAGGTAAAATACAGCTATTTCATTCCACTAGATATCATTTCTTTTTTATTTTATTTTACTTGAAAAAACATTGTATGATATATTCTCAGGGTACGCTCTCCAATGGACAAATGATTGCTGTGAAGAGGTTATCCAAGGACTCAGACCAAGGAGATATAGAATTCAGGAATGAAGTGCAGTTATTAGCTGATCTTCAACACGAAAATTTAGTTAAGCTACTTGGTTTTTGTTTGAAAGGAAGCGAAAGGTTACTTATCTATGAATTTGTTCCTAATAAAAGCCTTGATTACTTCCTATTTGGTAGGTTCATAATTACACTATTACTCATCAATTTTAATTCAATATAATTATACTAAGACTCACTAAACGATAAACATAAAGTTAAGCTCACGACTCCTGGTGTTTATGTAGATCCAAGCAAGCCAGGACAATTGGATTGGATAAAGAGATTCAAAATCATTGAAGGTATTGCACGAGCGTTACTTTATCTTCATGAGGATTGTAGAACACGTATTATACACCGAGACCTCAAACCAAGCAACATTCTCTTAGATGAAGAGATGAATGCTAAGTTATCAGATTTTGGATTGGCACGATTATTTATTGTGGATCAAAATCAAGGAAAGACAAGTAAAATTGTTGGCACCTAGTAAGTATTGGAATAAACTAAAGTTTTTTCTTCATATCATATTATCATTGGACTTAGGAACCGAAACAGAGAAGAATGAAATATTTCTATGCAGTGGATATATGGCGCCGGAATACGCTATGTACGGACAGTTTTCAGTTAAATCAGATGTCTTTAGCTTTGGTGTCCTAGTTCTTGAAATCGTGAGCGGCGAAAAACAAAATTGCACACGCCGCTGCGGAGATACTTTAGAGGAGTTACCCCTAAGCTTTGTGAGTTTGTTTTTCTCAGTATTACATGATGACATCTTCATTGCTGTCAAGAGTAAAGTACAATTTAGAAGATTATGTGTTCGTAGACACTGATGTAGAAATTATATTGTTGCAGGCATGGAGAAATTGGATGGAGGGGAGAGGTGCAAGCATTATAGATCCATCACTAAGCAACAGTAATGCAGAAAATGAAATACTGAGATGCATTCACATTGGTTTGCTGTGTGTTCAAGAGAATTTAGTCGAGAGACCAACCATGGCTTCCATTGTATTGATGCTTAATAGCCCATCTCTGAGTCTTCCAGTACCTACGGAACCTGCATTTTTTGCGGGTGGCAGAGCCAAAACCCCTCGGGGTGGAGGAGAGAAACAGTCTGAGGAGTATATTCTAAAGGGAACAAATGAATCAACAGGCATATCAGTTCAAGAGTTTACCATTACTAAGCTATACGCTCGCTAGAATTTTGGTCATGGTGGTTTCATAGGTCATCCATCACTGATAAATGTCTCAAGTCTCAACCAGAATACAATGCCTTGGAGCTCAAGAAATTAGACCACATGTCACTGTTGTAATTAATATATCTGAGACGTGAATATAAATTATAAATTGAGCATTATTATTAGTGGGTGTATATAAAATGCAAGGTGTGGCTATTCTACTGTTAGATTTATATAGTTAGTACTTCTTCTACCTAGTCTATCTATTTGATTCGTTGTGCTGGTGTAAAAATTTTGGTTTCTATTACATTCGTTCTGAGTTGTGGAGGACCGAAACTAGTCACATAGGCTTTATTTTCTGGAAACCAATTTGTCAGAATTATTTCATTTTTACATATTTGATTAAACCATGATTCGTTATTCTGTCTTTCGTCTTCCTCTTCTCTTTAAGTATTCTTGCTTTTATTTTATTTATTATTTTGAAAAACTAGTGTGTGAGATGATATCTATAGAAAATAATTTAGGATTCATAGAACAGTTCGCTTTGGTATGTTTAGTGACATTTCACTGAGTACAGAGAAAGCCAATGTGTCGATACATCTAATTATTGTGGGATAACTGATAAAATAGTAGTTGTCTTTATGTGAATTTGATATTTAAAAATATTCACAATTAAAAAAAATAAAACGTCTGAAATATAAAGCAACCAACAATTAATCAACTTTATATTTTTATAAATAAAATATCTAAAATCTAAAGAAATAGAATATTAAATTTAAATTATTGATTAATATTAACTGAATTTTTATTAATTATCTTTTAATTTAATATATTTATATTTGACTAAATTATTATTAAATAGTTTTTAATTATTAATTTTACATAATGTGTATTACATTTAAATTTCCACCATTATTACTGTTATTACTCTTTTAGTTAGTTTATTCAAATAGCAAATGTAAATTAAAATAATTATTTTTTAAAAATTCTATTTACATACCAAAATTAAAATCAGTCACTAAAATCAATCACTAATGTATAATACAAATTGAAATACAAAATATACATTAAAAATGAGTTAAACTACACATATATTTTATATTTCAATATATATTATATATTGCTGGTAACTGATTTAATGATTATTTTAATATACGTCTAACAAAATCCATTATTTTTTGTATGTTGACATAAGATTAATTATTGAATTTACTTTTGATAAACATTTTCAACCATTCGTCTGTTAAAATTAAACTCTTAATTATTTTTATAAAATGATAGAAAATGTATAAACGTTAAAAGTTCAATAATTAACATGAAAAACATGGAATAAAAATGAACATTGAACTACTGTTTGCTTCTTCTATATACTAATATGAATTGATATATGTGTATGATGGTATATTTTTTTACATTCTTTCTCTTTTTTTATTTTAATTTTGAAAATATATTATTTATGTGCTATACATAATTATATTTATATGTTTCGTGAATTTTTTTATCTTGATATTTATATTTTTAAAAATTTTATTTGCACACTAAAATTAGCCACTAAAATCAGTCACCGGTGTATAATACGCATTGAAATATAAAATACGCATTGAAAATGAGTTAAACTACACATGTATTATGTATTTCAATATGTATTATACACTAGTGGCTAATTTAGAGGCTGATTTTGATGTACACCTAGAAAAGCCCTTATATTTTCTGTGATGTAAATAAAAAGGTAAAAAAATAAAGGAAAAGTATAGGTAACTAATAATTTTTTAACCAACAAATAAACAATAGAACATCCAAAATTATTGTTTATAAAACATCCACAATGAAAGCTATAAAACATCCAAAACCTAAAGAAATCTCAGCTAATTTTATACTTTTTTTTTTAAACAGAACATCCGAAACTTAAAACAGAACATTTGAAATATAAAAAAACAAAACATTTAATTTTAAGTTATTGACTAATGTTGGCTGAATTTTTATTGGTTGCGATGGTTGATAAGTAAATGCTGGCACATGTATGATTGCCGAAAATAATTAGGCAAATATAAATACATGTGCGTGTAGGTAGAAAATAATAAATATGAACATTGGACTACTACTGTTTCCTTCTCCTCCCCCTTTTTTTTTCCTTTGGCGACTATTATCCGTTCTTTGATTTGGATCTTCCTTTTTTGCATGTCTGTCATCCATTCATCTTACCAAAACAATTACGCAACTTAGAAGACCGGAGAATATATGATACGAGAGTCGTCGCAAAAAGCTTTACGTTGACAAATGTATATAAATGACTTAACTAAGTACTCCATCACTTGTTAGTTGTTACTAGTGATTATTATGAGAGAACAATAATGCTAACGAGAATGAACACAAATAGAATTAGAATTAGCAAGTTGTTTTCCAATTTTTGTTGCCTCCTTTTTTTCTTCATAATAATAATAATAATAACTACACAAAGCTGCTGCTACGCCCAGCAGCAAGTAGAAGATTTCCGATCGTACTGGTGCGACAATGGCAAAGGAAACTACACAGCAAACAGCACCTACCACAAAAACCTCAACACCCTTTTCTCCACTCTCATTTCCAACTCTACTCAAATCGACTACGGTTTCTACAACTTGTCGTACGGCCAACAAGACGATAACAAAGCAAACGCCGTTGGGCTTTGCCAAGGAGACCTCAACCAAAACGATTGTCTCCGCTGCCTCAACAATTCAATAACCCTTCTCACAAAGCTTTGTCCAAATCAGAAGGAAGCCATAGGCTGGTACGACAGCTGCATGCTCCGCTACTCAAACCGCACCATCTTCGGCAACCACCACGTTGATGACTACCCTAAGTTTTACCTGTGGAACCCCAACAACGCCACGGACTTGGCCGTGTTTAATCAAGATCTCAAGAGCTTGATGTCGAAGCTAATAGATAAGGCCATTGCCGGTGACTCTCGCCAGAAATACGCGGCGGGGAGCGTCAACGTTACGGTGTTTCAAAACATATATGGGGTTGCGCAGTGCACGCCGGATCTGTCTAGCCTAGAGTGTGACCAATGCTTGGAGGGGCATGTCTCAGAGATCCCTAATTGTTGTGATGGTAAGAGAGGTGGGAGGGTTCTTTCTCCGAGTTGTTACATTAGATATGAAGCCTACCCCTTCTTTCAGTCTACTGCCGCCGATAATGCTCCGCCTCCGTTATCGTTGTTGTCACCCCCACGGCATTCCTCGTCTACCCCTACTCCCTCTCCGGAAGGTCAAGGTCAAGGTCAACTATTCATTATTCATATACGTGCCCTCTTCCTCTTCAATTAAATTTTCATAAAAATATTAAAATTTAAAAAATATTATTTTATTTTTTTAAATTTTAAATGTTATATTTTTTAAAAAAAATATATAATTGAGTAATTATTAGTTTTTTAATTATTAATATTTTATCTAACACAAAATATACCACTGCAAAAATAAAATATAATTCTATAAAGTAAATAAATATTTTTATGCTCAAGAAAAAATGAAATTGGCTGATGTTGTGAGTGCCTTAATTTTTTATCAACAATCAATAAAAGTTCAGCCAACATCAACCAATAATTTAAATTGGATATTCTATTTCTTTATATTTTGGATGTTCTGGTTTTAAGTTTCAGATGTTCTATTTCTAAAAAAATATAAAGTTGGCTCATAGTTGGCTTAGGTTTCGGACGTTCTATGACTTCCCTTTTAGATGTTATAAATGGTTACGGATGTTATATTCTTTTGTTGGCTGATTTGTTCGTCAAAAAATTATTTGTTACCCATACTTTTTCATTTTTTATTTATAGAAACAATCATGCTAGGTAACGAATAAAAATTCAGCCAATATCAGTGAACAACTTAAATTAGATGTTTTAGAAATAGAATATTTGAAACATAATCTAATTTAAGTTGTTGGTTGATGTTAGCTAAATTTTTATTGGTTACCTAAAGTATAGATAACCAATATTTTTCTAACCCAATAAATCAGCCAACAAAAAATAAAACATCCATAAGCACTGTTTATAGAACGTTCACGATGAAAGTCATAGAACATCCGGAACCTAAAACAACTAACAATCAGTCAACTTTATATTTTTTAGAAACAAAACATCCGAAACTAAAGAAATAGAACATCCGATTTAAATTGTTGGCTGAATTTTTATTGGTTACGTTATTTTCGCTTGATAGATATTTCTAAGCAATTTTTTTTCTTCTTTTCACAATTTTTCATGCATATATTAATAAAGTGATATTTTTGTGAAGGGGAGAAAGAAAAAGAAAGTTGCAATATGAGGCATTCAAATTTTTTTTCTGCCTTATTGTTGCTTACAAGTGAATAAATAGCAGCCAAAGTTATTTAGCTTATGTAATAATCCGTTGGATGCAGGAAAGAGCAACACATTGCGAATTGTGATCTTCGTAGCAGTGCCAACTGTGATTGTTTTGGCGCTCATCGGTTTTACATGCATCTATTTATCAAGAGTAAGAAAGCCAAGGAAGATTTCTGAAAGCAAGTGTAAGGCTCTTAAACACAACACCAGAGTATGTTACACAAAATAATTTTAAGAAGAAAAAAAAGGATTAACTTTTTCAGTTTTTTTATAATCAAATAATAGAATCTCAATAGAATTGGTGATGAAATAATCAATATCCGACTGATCACTGTATTCTAGTTTTGCATTAAAAAATTATTTACTTTATTTTACCTTAACCCCGTTTATTGCCACGCATGTGAAGCTGATGATGAAGGTGTAGATGAAGAAGAGATTATAACCAACGAGTCATTGCAATTTGACTTTGATACCATACGAGTTGCAACAGATGATTTCTCATATTCCAATAAACTAGGACAAGGTGGATTTGGAGCTGTTTATAAGGTTAAAGATAACACTATTTCATTCAAAGATATATGTAGCTTTTGTTATCTTATTATACCTTAAATTATTTTAAGGACCATACTCATAATTCTGTATCTCTGCATGCTTTTTTTCTATGAGTGTTTATAAGAGTGAGACAATCTTTATTCCATGAGAGGTTATCCGATCTCATGTTGTTGGGCCACCCACCAATTCATGTTCATGCTCTAGACGATCATCCCTAGTCATGACGGGGTGTATTACAAGTCTCACATCTACGATGGATAAGGACTCTTTAAGTGTTTTATAATGTGAGGCAATCTTCATCCATAAGCTAGCTTTTGGGGTTGAGTTAGACCCACCTAATTTCAATTCTAATAAAATTTAAATACCGAATGCATAAAAAGAGATGAATTGCATGCCCAAGAAAGAACTTCATGTATGATTTAATTTCAGGGTAGACTCTCCAATAGACAAATGATTGCTGTCAAAAGGTTGTCAAGGGACTCAGGACAAGGAGCTACGGAATTTAAGAATGAAGTGCTTTTATTGGTCAAACTTCAACATCGAAATTTAGTTAAACTCCTTGGTTTTTGTTTGGAAGGAAGTGAAAGATTACTTGTTTATGAATTCGTTCCTAACAAAAGTCTTGATTACTTCATATTTGGTAGGTTCTTTATTATAATTTGATTATTATTACTCATCGCATTCATTATACATGTTAAATATAGTTTTCACTCATCATGGCTGTGGTGTAATTGTAGATCCTATCAAGAGAGGCCAATTGAATTGGACGAGCCGATATAAAATCATTGAAGGTGTTGCTCGAGCTCTTCTTTATCTTCATGAAGATTCTAGGCTGCGTATTATACACCGTGATCTCAAAACAAGTAATATCCTCTTGGACGATAATATGAATCCTAAGATAGCAGATTTTGGATTGGCAAGATTGTTTGGGATGGATCAAACTCAAGGAAATACTAGTCGAATTGCAGGAACCTAGTAAGTTTTAGAATATGCTTAGAACTTATTAATTATTGTTTTACTTTAATAATTGACAGTTATGTTTAAAATATTGTCATGTAGTGGATATATGGCACCCGAATATGCGATGTATGGACAATTTTCAGTGAAGTCGGATGTATTTAGCTTTGGTGTAATAGTGCTCGAAATTGTTAGTGGCAAAAGACACATGGGGAATGGCAATGGGGAAAGTGCAGAGCAGCTATTAAGCTTTGTAAGACCTCCTGCTCTCTAATGCATATAGAAGGTTATGTTATCTCAAACATTAATAATGCATGTAACATCTTTGATTGGCCAAATTCTTTCAGGCATGGAGAAATTGGAAGGAAGGAACAGCTATAAATATTGCAGATCCATCATTAGGAAATATTTCACGAAATGAATTTATGAGATGCATTCACATTGGTTTGCTTTGTGTTCAAGAAAATTTAGCAGATAGGCCAAACATGGGTTCAATTGTATTAATGCTGAATAGTTATTCTGTGACTCTGCCAACACCTTCAGAACCTGCATTTTTTGTGGGGACTAGAACTAGAAGCCGTCCATTATCAGGCATACAATCAGGGGGGAATAATTCAACAACAACAAGAACAAGTGAATCAACAAGTAAATCAGCTCAAGAATCAGAAAATGAGGCTTCCATTACTGAACTATATCCTCGCTAAATTTTGGTAGTGGTGGACTGGTGGTGATGATGTCACATATTCTCATTGATGTTAAGAATTTTATTTTTCTATTATATTTATGCTGTATGTGTATACCCGCAGGATCAGCAAGCTTTGAAATGCATAATTTCCCTTATTATGAAAGTTAAGGAACTTTGTCATTAAGTTAAAACAAGTTGATTACATATACTAATGATTAAATTCTCTATAGTTGTTGTTGGACATTCTTCCGTGAAAATCAAATTTTATTAAGTTGATTCAACGAGGTATTTAAGTGTTACTAAGCTAATTAACAAAACTAAATTAATTATAACCAAATAAATAACCATC
>JASCZI010181270.1:37992-59217 GCA_036250425.1 Stylosanthes scabra | reverse complement strand
TTTAGGTTCCACCAATTAACATGGCTAGCTGCTCTGCAGAACCTTGGGTTCCCTTTCCACACACAAGCATCAATGTTGTAGTTCCTGAATGAAGCTATGAAGGGACCCTTTGTCCAATCAATCTTGTCTTCTCCTCCTCTTGTTGCCCAGCTATCACCATTCCAAAGAGTTGCTTTTAGACTCATTGGTTGCCTTCTTGGAAATGGAACTCCCTTGTCCCCATGGTTTCTGTACACTCTTATAGGAATGCTATCCACCATGAACCTGCAAGACCCCAATTGATCAACTTCATCAGATTAATTTACTTGTTGACTCTAGAAATTAATCTGAGTGCAAATGGTTAATAATGTGCAATAATGCAGCCTTAGGCTTACACAATCTGGTGCAGATTCCACAACACTGAGTAAGTATGAAAGTCCTTTGTAGGATCAAACCATAGATAAATCCTCTCCTCTCTATTGCCAAACCCATCTGCATAAATATTTGTTTGAAGGATATAAGGCTGCTCAGACACGTTTCCTAGAAACTCAAAGTCGATCTCGTCACGATTTGGTTGATCAGATGCCATCTGTAATAAATCAACAAAGCAGTATATTGTCAGTGTTCTTTTACCATGCAGAACAAAGAGGAACCACAAACATGGAAGATTAAAGGGTTTTCTTACATAGTAGGCTAAGACTGTGCCTGCAGAATCACCTGGTACTAGTTTGATTTGCATGTCAATTTGTCCAAACAAAAACATCTGGTTTGAAGCAAAACCAGCCCCTACAATATTTCAAACCCATAATAGTTAAGATAGGATCATGAGTATTGATAATCCAGCTAGAAATTTGTGTTAAACCATGCATGGTACGGTATTAGTACCGGATTGTTGATCCAGCTTCAAAGTTCTAGTGTGTCCATCAGCAGATGTGTTTACATGGGTAGGGGACCATAAAATATAGAAGTCCTTATTGAAGTTTCCTGTTGAAACAACAGATGCAACTGAAATCTGAAACAAAATGGAGGACACAATCCCAATGAGGAAGATGAGTGCTGTTTCAAAGTTATTCATGGTTTCCCTTAAAGATATTGAAGGAACTAGGAAGCCAAACATATATATATAGGTATTGCATGGAAGGGACAATTAGGAATATGTTTAATCATGAATATCTTTAGCTAGAAGCAAAGGAGTTTATAGCTGTCATATTCTTCAGAGTTAGGAGTTAACCAAGTCCTCATTACAAAATAAGTAAATGTTTGAGGTACTCTTAATTGTTAAAGTGTGACTTAGCACAATAAATTGATGGCTACTGCAACATTAGCTATCTTAGAATGTTACCTGTGCACCAAGGAACAAGAATGATGAATTCAAGAATATTGTTATCCCTGTTAAAACTAAACTTGAGGCAAGGAAAATTATCAGGATGAGGGAATTAAAATTATCTATACCAATCTTTGGACACATACAGTTGCTTTCTCAAGAAAAGCCTTTTCTTGATTATAAAGCTTCCCTTCTTGTAAAGACTTGAGAAAAGATTTATTCCTTTCTTTCTTTTTGCTGTGATGTTAAAAGAGTTGGTTATTACATATTGCCGGATATATTTACGGTATTAATTTCATAACTTATCTGATATCCACACTTTATTCATCATGTAATTGAATTCGTATTCCCACTCTAAATGGTTTGCAAAGTTGTTTTTCAAATAACTTCATTAACTTTTGATTAAACTAGCCATAAAAAGATAAGCATTCGTGGATTGGTTTGGTTGTTGTGTATGACCCGAATAAGTTCTTGGACAAATTTAGAGATTTAGTTTCCTTTATTTTATTTTATTTTATAAAAGTATACATTAAAAAGGGCGACTTATATATACTAACGAGGAAAGAAGACAATAGTTAGGGAGTTGTAGGCTTGTAGCCCCTATCTATAAATTCCTTCAATTTGTTGGCCTTTAGTTGTCAAGGAATATTTATATTCTTGAAGGGAGCAATATTACACAGACCAAGAAAAAAAAAAAGAGCAATATCACTAATAATGAAATTTGTATTAACGAGAATATATTTAAAGAATAAATCATTTTTATAAGATATAACGTTTTACATTTATATCTAATATAATTACACTCTTGACTTTTTGATACCAAATGCTTAACATCTTTTGACAGGAATTTTTAAATAGTCATGCACATAAAAAACTGGCAAATTCTTTTATATGTGGATTTTTTATTTAAAAAATATGTCGAGTTGTTTTGGAGTTTTACTATAATATGAGGTGAATGCAGAAAAATAAAATTGCTCTTTGATTTTTTCCAAAATATATTAAAAATTTTGGGCTATTTTTATACAAAATTGAAAAAGTGAAAATGATATTGATTGGACAAATTTTTTTATTTTTAAAGAAAAATTTAAGAAAATAAAATTGTTGGAGATGATTTTTGTATTGCATCACACCCTCCTAAAAACACCAAAATACACAAATTTCTAGTTAAAATCTACTACTATTAAAAAATAATTTGCGTCTCAAAGTTATAAAAATTAAAAAATGCTAGGTGATGAAGTATTTTATTTAATCAAATCTAATTAAATTACTTAATATGTTACAGATTCTTAGTGATGAAAATAGTTTTTATTGAAATTGAGCCAATTAAATAGCACTTAGTTGATAAAATAATTTTCTACTATAGTATTATCCAAAAGTTAAATAAAACTTTATTTTATTCATTTGAATATAAATTTTGAATGTGATCTTTTGCTTTTCCTACTTCTCAAATGAGGTGTGGCTGAAATTAATTATTAGTACTTAATTTTCATAAGCAAGTTAAATAGGGCCACCCAAATCTAAAAAACAAAAAATTACTAATTAAGGATTTTTAATAGAACATACTATGAATTAAGAAAGGCACAAAACGATCCTTTCTATGGTGATGATGGTGGAGCTGGTGGCTGGGCTGCTAAGTGGATGTGGTCAAGAAGACTGAAGGTCAAGACAGCTTCCTAGTTTTAGATCGTGTGTTGTTGTTGGGTGTTCCTGTCTTCCACTCACTCATTCCTTGGCACCTCTAAATAACATGTCTCTTCTTTTGTTTTAGCCTCACTGCCTCACCCTTGTTTACTCACTTCTTCTTGTTCAAACTGCTTTCTGCTCATTCAGGTAATCCTTTCTTATCTCTTCCCTTTTCTTTTCAGAACGAGGGTTTGCTTCACTCACTTGTGGGGCATGGGTATGCTCCTTCTTCATTCAAAATTCAATCTCTCTTACTATCTTTACTGTGAGGAACTCTATCTCTGTGCATCCCTTTTTTCTTTTCGGGTTTCAAAATGGTGTGGTCGTTCGAGAATTCTCGTGCCCAACACTGGGGTTTTACTGGGAATGACAAATATGCTTCTTATGTTTGATAATTTTATGTTGACAATTCTGGGTAGGGATTAGATTTTGCTTCTAGGGGTGGTTTTTCTAGGGTTTGAGTGTGGTTTCTTCTCTGTTTTCTCTTGCCATTTTGACCTAGTTATTCTTTTACTGCCAGCCCCATATTGTATCTTCTGGAGTGAATCATAGATTTTCGTCATCAGAGTGTGTAGAGCAAATGACAAAATGAACTGTTATATTCTATATATGATTATATATATTGCTTTTTAAGTAGCATCAAGCAATGGTTTCAGTTGCATGATAGCTTTACTAGTTAAGGAAAAAATTGGGAACAATATTTGATCATAGCTTTGTTGGGCAAAGAGTAATTGAGTTTTAGTTGGTTTCATTTCTTTATTTGGGTTAATGGGGTCTTCTGCTCGGCGCTTATCTACCTACAAATGGTTAATATATTTGAGCTTGTTATAAGAATTTATTTCCCTTTGTGATATCTTTGTATTGATGATTATAGCGTCCCTTCTTTAATTATACATTTCCATATTCCGATCAAAATAGGTGGACTGCACTAGCTGCTTGAAGGCAGAACCAGGGGTTTCCGAGTTAGTTAAGCAAAGCATGATGAAACGGACTCCCAGTAGGAATAATAGATCCAAAGGCCTCAGGGTAAAACATGTTCTGCAAATTGCTCTGTTGCTTGGTGTTTGCTTCTGGTTAATCTACCAAGTGAAGCACAATCATGACAAGAAGAAGGAATATGATGAGAATGATGAAAAATTGTTGGTCCGAAGACAGGGAGATCAGAGTTTGAAACTTGGTAGGAAAGACCTTCATCCAGTTAAGGATGAAGTAATTCACAATGAAAAGCACGAGGAAGAAGAGGAAGATGAAAATGCTGTAGAGGATGAAGTAAATAAACATGAACCCACCTATGAAGAAGAAGATGAGGGAAGCAAGAATGAAACTGAAGAAAGTGACGACAACAAGCATGGGGTGAGAGATCAAAGGGAAGAAGAAAACAAGCTTGATGCTGAAGAACAGGAAGAAGATGAAAACAAAATTGAAGAGATGGAGGATGAAAGAAGAGGAGTAGGAGATGATGAGATAGATGAAAATGATCAAGAGAAAACAGAGGTGGGTACAGATCGTGATGAAGAGTTCATGGATGAAGAGAAAGAGAAAGAAGATGATGAAAAGGAAAATGAAAACGGCGAGGGTGAGGGAAAGGAGGAATTAGTTGAAAACCACAACATCCGTGAAGCTCGGGAGGAACATTACAAGGGAGACGACGCATCTAGTGCTGTAACTCATGATGCTCATACAACTAGCACTGAAACTGAGGCCTTGAGTTTGGAAAACTCTGATGTAAACATAGACACTAATAAAACGAAACCGGAAAATGAGGCAACTTATTCAGATGAGAGTAACAGCAATCAAAAGGATTCAGATTTGAAGGCTACAGAAGGTGATTTGACAGCTTCAAATGCAACTTCTGGTATAGAGGGTGGAAACAACACTCTGTCCAATCCAGTGGATAGCTCAAATCTGAATGAAACAGCCACAACAAGCTCCGACAACCAGTTGGAAGCAAGCAATAACTCAAGTGGAGCTGGTGTGAACACTTTGAGTTCATCTGATCAGAATAAAACAGTGATTTTATCTGAATCAGACCATTCTCAAAATTCTTCCTGGAACACAACCATTTCCGGTGATGTTGAAGATGTCAAAACAGATGGGTTAGTGCAGAGTCAAAACAGAGTCTCTCAAGAGAACCTGCATGATTCCAATTCAACAACCACTGTTAAGACTGAAAATGGAGACACATCTGCAGGAGAATCCTCAAATCTAGGGGGTGGTGAATCAGAAAATATAAGATTGTTGGCATCAAATGAAACTAGGGATGGTTCGAGAAATGAGAGCTCTGATGCCTCTGAGGGTGACAACTCCGAAGGTAACTCAGAGGCAACCAAAACAGACAAAACTCTGAATGTTGATGGCACTGAGGATGAGATGTTCAATGGTGACACTCAAACAGGTGAAACCGATGAAATGTCAGATGCGTCATCTGCCAACGATACTTCAGATTCAGTTGAACATGATGCCATTGATTCCTCAGATGATGCAAAGTTTCGAACGGATCTTGATACGTTGCCCGATTTCAGAAATGAAGGAGAAAATGGTGATGAAATAGCATCAGAGTAAATTGGAAAAAAGAAGGTAGTTGTTTCAGTTTTTGTTTTGAACCTGGTGCTTGCATTGCTTATCCCACGTAGTTGTTAGAACCTCGTAGCTGTTACAAACATAGTTTTACTAGACATTTGCATGATTGTGCCAAAGCCTGGATATGTATAATTTATTCACACTGTTCTTAATTTCCTTCATTTTGTGTTAACTTCTTGTGCTTTGTTATTCTTTCTATTCTTAAATCTTGCTGGATTAAGGAACCATGGTACATCCAAAAGGTATGTACATGAATTGAGATCTAGTTTTGAATTATTGAAATTTTTCCAATGGCATTGATTGTGGAGAAAAGTGCAATGTAAATGGCACGTCTCAAGCCTAAAGAATCGGTTAATTATTTTTTTTTACACAGTATCTCTCAGGATGGCAGGTTAACAACTAATCTATCACATCTATTACTGATTGAAATTCTATTTAAGAGTTTGTTGATAGACAGTTGCTATATGTATAAGGTGATATTTAAATTCCTGAAATTTACGTAAGTGGACTAGTAAGTTAACTATTATATCAACCCAAATTAGTGATGAAAAGATTTTTTTAACAATACATGAATTAAATTATTTCAATACTAAAATATTATTATATGGAAAAGAAATTGTTTGGCTTCAAGCTGCAGATTTGGCTCAAAATAGGTCAGCTTATTAGGGTAGACTCCCAGCAGCGGCAAGCCATATATATGATTATGATATTTTACAAAAAGAATATTGTTGCTGCTTATTTCTTTCAAGGAATATCTACGTGACAATGTGAGAATTAACTACTGCAATATCTATAAAAAGGTTAAGTCTTAATATAGAATGATATCATCTTCAATCCTTGCTATTAATTAATTATAAGAAATAATAAGTAAACATAACATTTGAGTACAAAACACATAACTAAAACAGAAATTCACACTGAAGACTGAACTAAATTGAAACATTACACAAAACAAAAGGGAGAAAAAGAAAGAAAGGAAAAGTGAATTAAATTGACATTCTTCCCCTAAATTTGAGCAAGCAGGAAGTTAAAACTTGATTTTTCTATAACATACCATGCATCATCATGATTTCTGTAGCCCTTTTAAGAAGCCTACTCCTTAAGTCAAAAATGGCTACCAAAAACTGCTCCAACTGCTCAACACTCATCTCATGAATCTCCTCGTTCCACCATTCCCCCCTTCCCCAAACCTTAGCAAGGCCTTCAACATCAGACTTTTTCTTCTTTTCCAACTCCAACACCTTCATCGCCTCGTCATATTTCCTGTTATGCTCTTCACATGACACCGGCTTCTTACCTTTTGAGGGCTTTATTGGCTCAAACTCTGGTGCTCCTTTGAGGTACCGGTTGACCACCGCCTCCGTGCTGGGCTCTCCAAAGCAGAATAACTTGTCGGCCGGCGAGAACACTACGATGGCAACGCCAGCGTTGCATAATATGCATAGCTCACTGGCTTTCTTGAACATTCCGGCACGCCTCTTGGAGAAGGTTACTTGCTTATTTGCTTCATTGACAAGCTTCTTGATCTCAATTTTCTTACGCCCTGTGGTTTTCTTTCTCTGCTTAAACGTCTCCATGCATGTAGAAAATTATAATGGTGTGAGATTATGGTATATTATATGGTCTATTTATAGGAAGATTAATTCATGTTTTGACTAATGACTTATTCTTCAATCTAACGAAATCCGACTAATTTGTCCTATCTAAGATTCTAATTCAATTAATTAAGCATGCAAATTTGTCCTATCTAAGATTTTAATTCAATTAAGCAAGATCCTTTGTGAATAAAATATATATATTTCCAATTATATGTAATTTTGAATTTTGAATTTGAAAAAGTATTTAATTATATTTACGCCTAGTGTTCATTCCTTTTCCAGTCCTCCCTCAGACATTAAGGTGTAAGAAAAAAGAAGTTTTAATTGCCGATTTTGCATGCAATGTTGGTCTTAATGGACAGAGCAATGTTGGTCTTGAACCACGTCATTAGATTTTGAGGCAACCTCATAACCACCAAGACATGTGAAACTCGCAGACGAACCCAACTTATTTCACATAGGTTGAAGAGGGTTCTGGACAAATAGAATGATAGGCTAGATTGTTGCATATTTATATTAAAAACAAAAAAAGAAGAAAACATGATATTTAGAAATGAAAGCAGGCCAATATTTTGGACCAGTATTACTGGGTTAGTTTTTATCTTTCCTGGATTGCACATTTTTTTAAAAAATAAATAGCTATATTATTTTTGGTGTCTTATAAATAGCTGTATTTGTTTGAATTCAAGTAATTAAAATATCAAGAGTTACGTTTATCAAAAAAGTATATGAAGAGTTACAGAACTTGATTGTAATGGACTCAAACAAGATGATTAATCCCGCAGTTTAGTTTCCTTTACCTGGGCTTATTAAGCTCCTATGTATTACCAAAAAGAAAAAATATATTACACCTTAAAATTATTTTAAGTTTAGAAAAATAAGTATTTATGTGCACCGTATACGTGTCTATTCAATTATCAAAAGTGTTGTGAAATCAATATTAAAGAGCTCTTGAGAAGTTAATAATTAAATTATCATCTAAAATAAAAAAAAAATTATAATGTGAAATTAAAAAATGTTATAATCCAAACATGATAAAAATATCACCGATAAAATATATGAGTTATCCTTCGTAATTTATTTACGATCGCCATCAAGTAAATTGGCTCCTAAATATGTTGGATCCTGAAGACTTCCTCTCCAATTTTTCCAAGAAGTTATGCTCATTTTAAAGAAAAAAAAATCTTGTGAAGGAAGGAGAGATAAAACGAAAAACAAGAATTGAGAAACGATCATATAAAAAAAATTGCACTTCATGTGTCTTATAAATCATATAAAGATCATATAACAAAGTTGGTAAATATCGAATTACATATTAAAGTTTGTTTTTTTTTTTGGAAAAGAAAAAAGCACTTCATGCCTTATAAATCTACTAATAATAATAATATTCTTTGGAAGATATATTTTTTTATATATTCCGGTATGTATTATTATTTTGTTTATTTAATATTTACTCACCATAATAAAAGTCGAGTAGATGATATCACAGTTAAAGTTACAGAAAAAGAAAAAGAAGAATAGAGATGAGAATAGTATATAAAGATTAAGCAAAATAAAGAATTAATAAAAAGAAAAAAATATTAGATAAAAAAGATTGTGTGGGGGTAAATTCAGGAGGGGAATAACATAACATAAATAATTGAAACAGAAGATGGAGAAAAAAGTAATTGTGTGCATTTTAATAGGAAGAAATTGAAATTTAATATGATTTAGAAGAGAAATTAGTAAATTAATTTATTCTGAAAAAAATGAAGATATATTTTTTCGATATCTTTAAAGAAAATGAAGACATATGATTCATAGAGAGTATTATTAAGAAATAATAAGAGAATACGTAAATAAATGTGTATAGAAAATGAGTAAATTATTCAACATAAATAGAAAAATAAAAGAAATATAATCAAACATATAATGTTCAGACATACACATGCTATAAGACAAAAAAAAAGAAAAGAAAAGAAAAAGAAATGCACATGCTATTAGGACATCTCATAAAAATGTTTTTTCCGTAATTATGTGAATTGCTCCCAATTAGTTATCATTCTCCAACTAGATTATCATTGAAATATTTAAGCTTAATAAATGGTGGTGGTATGAAACTCCTATCTTGCTATCTCCATTATTATATTATAAATTTAATTTCCATGCAGCGTCAGTGTAAAAGAGTTTTACCATATATTTAATGAGATATTATCACATCATTAAAAACAATTAATTTTCAAGCCCACTACTTCTAAAGTCAAATAAATATATGAACCTAATTGAATAAGTGTGTAAAATAGTGCATCAAAATTAAACTCTTATATTATTGGCATAATGATAAGAAGATTTTGACTTTTGCAAAATCAATATTAATTCTAGGATGCTACTAGAATATAAACTTACTGCTCTACTTAAAGCACATTAGCATATAGCAACATTATTGTTATTTTATACAAAATTCTCTAAAACTGGAAGGTAGGAAATTAAAAGAAATCTATAATTAATTACTATAATAGTGGAAAAGAGAGATAAATTAAAATAAAAGAAAGAAAAGGCTTAAAACGTGTGCTAATTGCTAATAACTATGTTTTATATTTTTATTTGTTATGATGATGAATAGAGTGTTCCAGTATTTTTTGTGCAATTTTTTCTTTTATTTTCTTAACTTATAATAATATACTCTACTATTTCTGTTGAGCTCCTCCTTAAAAAGAATGCTAACTCACCTGCTGGAGGATTAGAAGTGTGATTTATTTTCACATCATGGCTTGTATTATATACCAAAGACACATATATTTTGGATGATTGCAGGATATATGAGAATCCAGAATCCAAAATTTAGACCTGATGTGTTGGACAATAATAATATAAATGTATTTAGTATGTAGTTACCCCAATTTCGCTACATATAGAATAATTACTATATGTTAATAGTTGTGTATATGTGTTATTATTTTAATTTAATTTTTGTAATTTAATAGAAAATTAAACATAGAGAATTATTTTTTACTAATTATTTATAATAATATAATCTTATTTTTATAATTTCATTTTTATGCTACTATTTTTTATTATTTTAAATTTGTATAAATATATAAAAAAAGTATAATGTTACAAGTTTTTTTTGCAACCAAGTTTAATTAAGTTGGTGAATCTAAAGCCATTCTCCTCAGAAAAATGTGTAAGATATTATATACCTCAGTTAAATTTGGTAGAATAAAATACTTAGTGACTTAGTATTTTCAAAATTAAATAACATTATTAAAATATAAGTGACAATAATATTAATTTTCTCATAATTAAAAACACAATAACAAACATCTAGAATTTATAATGCGGTCATTATGTGCTTGAGGATTTGGGTTCTTTAATAAGGGAAGGTAAAACATTATTAAAAGCTGAAACGTTATGAGTTGCCATTGTTCTTTCCAGAAAGAAAGAACATATATATTCTCTAGAATGGTCTCTACTATGTAACCATTTCAAGCATACATTTATTATTATAATAAAAACAATTAATTAAAAATACATATTCAACCAATTAAAGTAATTAAAAAAATGTGAAATTTATTCTTGGAGATGAAGTAGTCCATGGTATATATATATATATATATATATATATATATATTATTTCAGTTTTCAAATACGAAGGAAATTTTTAGGAATCTTAAAATCACCAACAACCAGCAAGGAAATTTTCATAATGCTCTATCCTTGTGCTAAAGGATTTGGGTTCTTTAAGGGAAGGTAAAGCATTATTAAAAGCGGAAACGTTTGTATTGTTGCCATTGTTCTCGCCAGAAAGAACATATATATTCTCTACTATGTAACCATCACAAGCATACATTTATTATTGTAATAATAATTAATTAAATCTATATATTTTGTTGGTGCATATGTAGAGGAAAAATACAAAGAACTAAAGTTTTTTCTTTTTTTATGATAAATGGTTCTATTATGTGATGTATTTTATTTTGTTTTTATTAACTTTTAAAGTGAAATTAGTTATTCTTTTTTTATGAATGTAAAAATCTCTTTATGTAGAATTCTTTTTTTCATTGTCTAATTAAATTTACATATTTAACAAATTAAAATAATCTAAATTAAAAAAACAAAGAAAATGTGAAATTTATTCTTGGAGATTGATGAAGTAATCCATGGTATCAAAGGACGGATTATTAAATTTCAACCACAATGAACATATATACATCTGTTATTTCAAACAAGAAATAAATTTTTAGGAATCTTAAACCAACAACCAGCAAGGTACCAGTTGATGATTCACTTCTTGGATCCCAAACAAAATGATTTCGAAAATAATAATGATAATAACAATGAAATATCGAAAATGAAGATTAACGATCGATCCTTCCTATACATTCATTTAGAGATAACCATGACGAAAACCCATGTAATAAGCATTATTATTAGGAGGAGGAAGTGTGGAAGCACCATTGATGAAGGCTGCAGCAGCATCAGATTTGTTGTTATCAAAGCCATGATCATAATGATTATTAATATTATTAATAATATTATTATTATTAACCCCAATGATTTGCGAAGGCATGTTGGTTTGGTCCATGATGATGATTTTGTTGGCATGTTTTGACAAATTCTTCTTGAGCTCCTCAATTGATGCTTTTAGTTGCAGCAATTCATGAAGCCCAAGATTATCAACAGGCCTTTCCCACCAAAACTGCCTCTGCCTCACTTTCCTCACGTGATCAAGCTCCTCCGCACGCTTCTTCTCCATCTCCAAATGGTTCAGAAGCTGAGTCAGTTGCATGTTAAGATCACGAAGGTTGGCGTTTCTATGCGCCTCAACAAGCTGTTGAGTGCTGGACATGGATTCATGCGGAGGGTTCAAAACCAGATACCGATCGATGATAGATTCAACCTCCGGATGCCCAAAGGAGAAGGCCTTATCGGCCGGCGAGAAAACCACGATGGTTATCTCGACGCCGCAAAGGGTGCAAAGTTCGCTGGCTTTCTTGAATAGCCCTGAACGCCGCTTAGAGAATGTAACTTGAAGGTGACTCTTTTTTGGGATTTTTTCAATTGGGATCTTCTGGCGACCTAAGCTTGACTTTTTCTTGGACATGGTTCTTTCTTCTTTTTCTCTTTGGTTTGGTGGTTTTTTGGGTTCCTTGAGTGGAAACTAAGGAGTGATATATATTGTCAATCTTTAGTTGATAGAAACAAAGGCAATTAATTTCCTCTATTTCATTGTTTTATTGCTTTTTATTGTTACTCCAAAACTAGCAAGTTACATAATCTTTTATGTTAATACATGATCTTTGATCATAATACATGATTCAATGATGAAATAAACCTCCTTATTAGTTGTCACATAGTAAAAGGGATTTTTACTTCTACAATATCTTAACCACAAATTCAATTCCTGCTTTGAAAACTGCACTCATAATGCTTATTGAAAACTATACACTCATATGGGTAATTCAACGCGTTGATTTTCTTTATGACTATGTAGCATAATCTGGGTTGGACTCTCATAAATCATAGTAGTTTGATGGCCAAATAAAAATGGGCATACAGTACTATCAAGTAAATGTTTGCAGCCTCACAAAAATATTTTTATTATATTGGTCTCCAACATATATTATCAACATAAAATTATTTCCTAAAAGACATTTTCTGATAAGAGATATTTTCATGGGAATTATTTTTCAATCAACACAATGTTAAAAACATGATTGGTGATTTTTTAATGTTTGATTTATTTGCAAAAATAGAAGTCTCTCAATCCTTTAAAAGTATAATAATAATTGGCTTAAAAAAATATTTTTCTTATGTCAAAAATTTTATCCTGACCTCTTATATTAGCCGATGACAACGGAGGAGTTGAATACGGTTTATTTATTAAAGGTGATTGCTACGATGTAATGATTAATTAATACGTATCGATAAAATAAAATATTAGACTGATAAAAAAATCCCATGTAAATTATATTATTTTTATCCACATGTATTTTTAATTATTTTAAAAACAATATTATATTTCTAAATGTATTAAAATATCCTTTAAAAAATATCAGAAAGACAAATATATCCTTTTAAATACTTTTGGTAAAAGACTAAAAATCACAATAATATCCTTCTAAATAAAAACATCAAATAATTTTATTATGAAAAACTCAAAAACATTAAAAAAAATCAAACCTAGAAAACAAATCCTATTTTTCATTGTTCGTCTTCATCTACGTCTCCCGCCTAAGCCAGCGGCCAGCAGACGGCCACCACAGTAACCCTTATTTATTACTGGTAAATGAGTGAAAATTGCGGTTGTCTCAAACTTGAACGGAATGAAATTACTAAAATCTAGAAATAATTGCAACCAAGGTCATGTATTAGTAGTCTTCATTTTTATTTTTATTAATTGTTTAATATTAATAATCTTCAGAAAAACCGGTGTTGATAAATTAAGGGTTGATTGAAATGGAGTAGTACCAAACTACCAATTAAGAAGGTGAGTGTATAATAATAAGAATGGATTACAGGTGGCCAGAAAAAAAGAGGCCAAGTGAGAAAGCCTTTGGCTCTCATCTGCTATCCTCTAGGTTCGAGAGGAGAAGATGAAGAGTGAAGAAGAAGATATCAATATAAACAGGATTTGGTTTTTGGTTTGATTTTTTTTTTTTATGTTTGAGTTTTTTATTTTGATTTTACATAAGGGTATTATTGTCACAATAATAAAAATAAATTATTTAATCTTTTAATAAAATACTTAAAATAATATATTAATTTTTTTAATAATTATTTGTAAGGATATTTTAGTATATTTATAGATAAAATATCTTTTTAAAATAGATATTGAAAAAATAATATAATTTATGTTGATTTTTTTTATTCGTTCATTTTTTTAATGTGTCGGTTTGTAGCAATCACTTTTATTAAATACAGTATTTGAGTATTTTGTTTTATTTTCTTAGGTGTGATGAGGGTGGCATAGTGGGTAGCCCGCTCCGCGCCACCAAAGTCTACGAAAGAATTGTGGCAAAGTGGATCACAAAGTACTGCAGGCTAAAAATGCTAGCCCACCTTGTTTTATGGTGGATTAGTGTCTCCAGCAAATTATTAGTCCAATTCAAAATATTTTTTGTTCTGTCCAAAAAAAATTTTTTTTCTTTTAAAAAACAATTAAATTTATTAAAAAATAATTTAATAAATAATAAATAAATATAAAATAATCTAATATTTTCAATATTTATTTTCTCAATTAACAACATTAATAAAATTATTCGTTATAATATATATTATTTAATTATTTTAAAATATAAAAAAAATAAAAATATTAACTTAATATTTAAATAACTTATAAGAAACCTATAATATAATATATTTAAGAATATAAATAAATAAAATATAAAAATTACCATTTTTAATATTTATATGTATATATATATTATTCTAATATTAATAAATATTTTGTAAATTAAAAGAAAAAACAACCATCATGTAGTCTGGTAGAGCAGTCCACCCCATCAACACCTGGACTTGACCAATTTTTTTTTATTTGGCGGCTTCAAAATTTTAACATGGCTTATCTTTTTGGCGAATTTGGCAGACCGATGGGATGGTTTTGTACTTTTTGTCATCTCTAATTGCTATAATACTCTACTTTTTGTTTTGAGCTTTTTCTTTTAAAAAAGAAATTACTGCATTAAAGTACTTTATTCTGGTTTAAAAAAAATAATTTATTCTATTTTTATTTTTTGTTTTTTTTAATAAGGGAGTTTTTATTAATGATTAATAACAAAATATGATACATATACGATGTATTTATTAATTTGGGAATGAATGGAATTTGTACACACCCCTAACAAGAGAAGCAATGCTTATCCGTTTGCATTTTGGATTTTTTTTCAGTTTTATTAAATTGATTTTGTCGGCAAAACTTGATCAATTTCATTTCAGAGATGTTATTTATAACTAAAATCTTATTAAAATGAAAAAATTAAGGAAACAACATATTGTGACTAATAAGAGAGTCAACATATACTACGAATGATAATTCATATAAATTTTAGATGATAATTTAATATTGGATATATGATTTACGAATGATAACTCATATAAATTATACTTTTCATATATTTTGTATTTTAATATGTATTATTCATAATGTCTGATTTTAATAATTAATTTTAATATACGAATAAAATTGTTATTTTGTTAAATGGCCCCCCTTCTCTAGTTAAGTCCATAATATGATATACCACACATGAATAAGTTATTGGTATTTGGTAGTGAATTTCCTACTAATATATCTATCGACTAAGGAAGGTAATATGACACACATAAGTAAGTTCATGTTTATATCATAGTTATTTGGCCTAATTTAACTTGACTTGTAATTTATAACATGTGAAAAGCTTATTTAGATGCTTGACCCTGGTCTAGTCTAAAGTTAGTAAACAAAATAAATAAATAAATAATTTAGCCTGAAAATTCAAATTGGTTTAAGATTTAATAGAATAGAAATAATTTATTTTCATATATTTATTAAAAATTTTGTTAGATAATAAAACTGTCATAACCACTCAATATTCTTTGGGTGTGTGTGAGTGTGACTCCTTATATATTTTTTTAGAAAGGTTTGTTTTTATTCTCGATCCCAAAAGAAAGATTATAAGGTTACACTACAATCCCCTTCGACATTGCCATCAAGGATCGATAGAATAACAAAAATACACACAGCAGTGTCAACGATAAACCTGAATAAATATGAAACAACAAAGCTAAAACACTTAACACCTGTGGCCAAATACTAGAGCCACTTACACCTAATCAATAAGACCACAACCAGTAAAAGAAATAAAATGCAACTCCAATAATACTGACTGCATAATGAGGTTAAGGCTCCTAGGTATCCATCTGCCATTCGAATTACATGTTGTATCCAATCTCCTATTGAATTGCACTCCTTGTTCTCTTGAAGGTCACCTTTTAATCTCTTTCAATTTAGCAAGCAACCAAATCCTTCTGTTCCATTGCAGGCTCTATGACTCCAAGCTTTAGCACATGCACACCTAGTATTTATCACCTGCATATCTTTGACTAGATCTTCAAACCTGCTATATACTTCTTCTTATTGATAGTCTTGTGTGTCCCTCCTCTGAATCCATCTATCACCACCTCTTATAGCTAGCTCCTCCCATGTAGCCCTTGTTTTGAATTCATTTGAGTGTTTAAAATTCACACGAACACCTGCAAATACATTAGCTAAATTTCTGGTTTTGTTTCTTGTAAATCTTCTCTCCCAACTTGTCCCTTCTTTTCCATTGATCCAATCCACAAAGTGCTTCTGGTCAGCCATCATTATAATATTATCATTACTAATATTCAAGTCTTCAATCATGCACTGAACCGAGCTTTCCAAACCTTTCAAGTAGGCTTCATCAAATGTTTCTTCATCCATTACTTCACCCATCCAACAGGAGATGAGGCCCCCTTCGTCTGTGTAATAGCCCCCTGTCACGAACTTGTTTAGATTCTCCTTCAAGAAGCAGCATTGGTGTGGCTCCTTATATTAAAAATAAATAAATAATAAAGTCTTCAACTTAAAGATTTTAGAGTTTTTTTTTTCATTTTTGACATTAAGGCTTTAGATTTTTTTATATAAAAAAATAGTAAAATACTATTTTAATTCTTAACGTTTGTGTCGAACTATATTTTAGTTCATAACGTTTAAAACATTTTATTTTTATCTCAAAAAATTTCAATTGAAATAAAAAATTAAAAAATTATATATAATTTTATTTAATGATATAAAACACCTATAATTTAAAGAAGAGAGAGGGGGATTGGAGAGGTCAATTAATGATTTAATTTTATTTGAGTTTCTTAGTTTTATCAAATTGAGGGGTTATAATATGATTTCATTTTTCATCTGATTTGTCTTTTTCCCCAATTGAAGAGTTACAAGATGATAAATTTTTTTGGGTGACAAGATGATAATTTGATCATTTAACTTTAATTTATGAGTTTCATCAATTGAAAGTATGAAAGTTTAAATATTTGAGAAATGCTAGTGAATGAATTATTTTTTTAACAAGTCCAATCCTTTTTTTTTTTTAATTTTATATGTCTCCACTCTCTTTTCATTCGATCTCCTTCTTATTCAACTAATATAAGTAGTAGTTTTTCTTAAATTAGAACCATCAAATATTTCTCTAAATATTTTATCATTCCACAGATTAAAAGTTGTATTTTCTAATTCTCTGGTATTGACTATTGAGGAGTTTTGATGGACTTAAAACTGAATGCAAAATTTAAATGATATGGAAAACATACATTAATAAAAGATGCCATCATTTTAATTAACCTCAACAATAATAATACACATATAGACTAACAAGATATATAGCAACTGCAAAATAGAAATGATACAAAGAAATTAAAAGAACCACAATCAACATTAATACATGAAGATATATATGGTTCAAAAGACCGATTAACTTGCTAACTGAGCAGCCAGACATTGATGAGATCAATCCTAAATCCTAATATGTCTTAACTCTTAACCATGAATGAAAAACACATGCATAAGCTAATTAGACTTAATTTCTACAGAAACTAAAACATTAAGATAAACTAGACCAGACCAATGATACATAAATTAATTGAGGCATCTTTACTAAGATGTTATTAATAGAGAAATGATGTTTATTTTGTATATATTTTTTTGTATACCTTCTTCTCATAGTATAAAAGATGTTTTTATTTGTTATCTTTCATTTTTTTGGTACAAAAATTAGAAGGTATACAAAAATATATATATAAAAAATAGTATATATGTCATTTCTCGTTATCACTAATATAATAGAACTTCAAAAAAACCCATTCATAGGTCCAAACCCTCCCATGCTAGTGTTGATGTTAAACCCATGTTGTTGGTGCATCATGTTCCAATCAAACATGGGATTATGCATGATAGTGTTCTCGCCGTTATGAGTCATAGGTTGAAGAATAGGTGATCCAAATAGTTGAGGCACTTGATGAGTTGATGGTGTTGGGAAAGGATTAGGTCGGTGATGCACATCACTTGAAGATGGCAGACCAAGGAATTGAGTAGCAGGGTTAGAAACCATGCCTTGCATATGGAGCCTTTCGGCATAGCATATGGTACTCTTCTTGAGTTCCTCTAAAGCCGCCTTCATTTGGTCCAGTTGGGTCTTGCCCATTTGATCAACGGGCAAGGCCCACCAGTACTGGCTCATGAGAGCCTCCTGAAGGCGGCTTAGTTCTTCGCCACGTTTTTTCTCGGCCTCCAGTTGGCCGTTAATTCGTGTGAGCTGCTCATTCAGCTCGCACACGCTGGCAGTTTGCTGCGCCTCCATGAACTGCATGGTGCCTGGGTTATGCGCTCCGGCATCATGCATGAGCAGGTAGCGATCTATGATTGATTGAACGTTTGGGTGGCCAAAGGAGAAGACTTTCTCGCCCGGAGAAAACACGATGAGTGCCACCTCAGCGCCGCAGAGAGTGCAAAGCTCACTAGCTTTGTTAAACAATCCACCACGGCGCTTGGAAAAGGTGACTTGGAGGTTGCTCTCATTGCTCATCTTCTTCATCTCGATCCTTTGGCGGCCGCGGCTTTTCTTGGAAGTGGACATGGTGAAGAGAATAATGGTGAGCAGTTCAGTGTATTTGGCAATGTATGTAATAAGAGATAATTATAAATGAGGGAGAGGACTTTAATTTATAGGTCAATTTTAATTTGCATAGATATTCTTCTGTGTGTTTGGTAGCACCCAGTTGGCAGAAGGTTCCCCCATTTAGAGTGGGCATTAAAATTTATTCTGCATTAAGAGATTCTGCAAAATCTCATTTGTGCGATGTATATAGAATGCAGTTAATGTAAAGGAAAAAGTGGGATTGTGTGAACTTCATATTCTAGCCTAACTGCAAAGGCCCATTCAGCACCAACACTTGTTGTCTTGTATATCAATTCTACTTGAACATAATTTTTTTAATATAAAATATAATAGATATAATTAAATAGATTATTAATACGTAGAAATATCTGGGTTTAGAAATATTAAAGATGATACTACTTTTCAATTTTTATGCCCGCGTTCACCGGCATGATCATCAATTTTCAAAGACGGGGACGTACGCGCTCCATTTAACTAGGTGATGTAATGATAATAATTGTGTTTAGTTTAATGAATAAAAATTACAAAATAACTTGCATTAATGACTCATCAATTGCGTCGCCATTAACAAGTTTTTACCTCGCAATCATACTATTTTATGCATATGCAGTTGGTAGCGCGGAGGAGGATGATTCAAACCTTAGGAAAACAAAGCTTTATTTCAGTAATTCATCAAATATTGATAATTTTTTTAGCGCCATTTCTTGTTTTTTTTTTTATATATATCTTGTTAGCTTATATATTATTTAAGAAACACAAGTCTAGTTGAGAGTTCAATTCAACCTAAAGAATCACATATTTGTTAGTTAATATTAGTTAAAATATGATAGATCCAGAGAATAATATTTTTCTTAAACACCTAAATGGCATTGCCAATTTCTAATGATGGTGCTCGCTCCATCTAACTAGGTGATATAATTATTATAATTGGATTTATTAGTCTAATAATGAATAAAAAATACAAGAGTTGTGATAGGAAGACCTAAAATTTAAACTTAATTATAGGCTTAATATTTAAAAGGATAAAAAATTTAATTTTAAATGTTGTTTTTAAAAAATATTAAAAATTTAAAAAATATAAAATTTTTTTTAAATAAAATTAAATTTATAATTAGACTTAAATTTTAGGCCTCTCAATCATTTTTCAAAATACAAAATAACTTACATTAATTGACTCATCAATTGTAATAAATTTCTACCTCGTGATCGTACTATTTAACGCATATACAGTAGGTAGTGCGGAGGAAAATGACTCAAACCTTAGGAAAAACAAAGCCTTATTTCAATAATTCAAATATGGGTTTTTTTTAAGCATCATTTCATGTTTTTTTTTTATATATTTGGTTAGCTTATATCTTATCTAATGAGAAGCTACTCTAGCTAATCCAACTTAAAGAATCAAATATTTGTTAGTTAATATTAATTAAAATATGATAGATCCAGAAAATAACACTTTTAACCACCTCAATGGCATTCACTCGCGCTCCCGCCAACTTTTACTAATGGCGCGCACTCCATCTAATCGGGTGACGTAAGTATTATAATTGGATTTAATCTAATAAAAAAAAATAAAGAATAACTTACATTTATGAGTCATCAAACGGTATCACATTGACAAATTTCTATCTCGCAATCATACTATTTGACTTATATATTAGTGGTGTGTAAGATGACTCAAACCTTAAAAAAAAAATCAAATATTTGGTAGTTAATATTAGTTAAAATACGATAGATCATGAGAATAATACTTTTCAACCGTCCCCCTTGGCCTTCACTAGCGTTCTTGCCAATTTTCAATGATGGCACTTCATCTATCCGGGTGATGCAATGAATATAATTGGGCGGTTTAGCCTAAAATAAATAAGAAAATAGAAAATAACTTGCATTTATGACTCATTAATTGACTTTCAAGTTCACAAATTCTATTTGGCAATCATAATTGAAAGAATCCATTTCCATTGATTGATGGTGCGAAGGATGACTCAAATCATAGGGAAAACATTTTTTTTAATAATTCAAAGGGGAATTTATATACAGACATCTAAAACGTCTTGTAAAACGAATGCTTCATTGCGGTCTGTCAGCTCAACCATTTTTATAAAAATTGAGTGAACCGGTTTGTGGGTTTGATGTAAATGGTGTGTTTCTTCTTTGATCTCTGACACATCGTATCACAAGCAAAAGAAGCATGCGTTCTGGAGCAAATCTCCGCCATCAATCGTTCTTTCTTCCCTTCTCCCCACTCACCATAAATCTCGCTTCCGCAAAGCTCAAGTCTATCCTAACCATCACTCCCGGATAATCAACAACTCCAACACCTCACCATTCCAAAGATGAAAACTTCCCTTATTCGACTCTGTTGAACTCAAAGGAAGAGAAGAATTAAAAGATGTATTATTTT
>JASCZI010181270.1:21959-37283 GCA_036250425.1 Stylosanthes scabra | reverse complement strand
TCTTCCTATCAGTCTTCTGTAAGCAGCAGCATCACCTACTGGATCACCTTCTTTGGCACTGAGTTTGGTGTTGGCATCCATAGGTACTGTCGCTGGCTTGCAATCTGTGAAGCTTGTATCTGCCAATAAGGAAAGGGTGTATTTCCGTTGAGTTAAGGAGATCCCTTTTGAGGATTTTGCAATTTCCAATCCCAGAAAAAACTTCAAATCACCTAAAATTTTGAGCTTAAAAAGAGATTGTAGCTTCAATTGTACTTGAGTAACCATGTCTTCATTAGCACCCGCTACGATTATGTCGTCGACATAAACCAACAAGAATGTGATAGACTTTCCAGAGCCAATGGAAAACAAAGAGTAATCACTCTTGCATTGTGTAAAACCATGCTACTTCAGGGTGGAACAAAATTTATGAAACCATTGCCTTGAAGCTTGACGAAGGCCATAGAGTGATCTTGTGAGCCTACATACCAGTCCATTCTTCCTCTCAGGATGTCCCAATGGAACTTCCATGTATACCTCTTCATCCAAGTCCCCATTTAGAAAAGCATTGTTGATGTCTAATTGTATCAAGTGCCAATTATGTATGGCTGCCAAGCTTAGTAAGACCCGAACTGTGGACACTTTTGCTACTGGGCTAAAAGTGTCCTTGAAATCGATCCCTGCCTGCTGCGTGTAGCCTTTCGCTACTAACCTCGCTTTGTATCGTTCAAGGCTTCCATCATCTTTTAATTTTGCCTTGTAGACCCATTTGCACCCAATGGCTACTTTCGAAGGTGGTAGAGGAACCAATTTCCAAGTGTTGTTTGCTTCCAAGGCATCCGGTTCTTCTTTCATAGCAAGTCTCCATTGTTCATGCTTCACAGCTTGATGATAGAATTGTGGCTCAGGAATGATGCTAGCTTGGTGTATTGAATGAAGATAGGTGTGGTTCAGTCTCTGGTTGCTGATGAAGTTAGAAATTGGGTATGGAGACTTGGTGTGGCAAACATAGTCATTAAGAAATGCAGGAGGGTGTCTAGATCTGTTTGGTCTTCTTAATGGAGATAAGTGGGGATTAGGCAATGAAATGTTTGGGGTTGGAAAAATAGGTGTTTGGTTTTGATTAAGAGTGGGAGGAGCTGGTGGTGTGGCTAATATGGGAGGTCTATTGTCAAGTGTGGGTATGTTGAGGTCTGAACTTGGTTTTGGTAAGACAAAGTCTAGGAATATGTCTTTGTGTGGTGCGGTGTGAGGACTTTGGGTAAAGGGCATGATATCTTCATGAAAAATCACATCTCTTGAGATGAATATCTGTTTGGTCTGCAGGTTGTAGAGACGATACCCTTTGTAACCAATCGGATATCCTATGAACACGGTGGGATCAGCTCTTGGATCAAATTTAGTCCTTGGCTGTGCATTTGTGACAGCATAAGCAAGACACCCAAAAACTTTCAAGGACTTGTAGTTTGGAGACTTGTTGTAGAGTAACTCAAATGGAGACTTCATTTGAAGGAGAGGACTTGGTGTTCTATTGATGAGAAAGGCAGCAGTTGTAACACACTCTCCCCAAAAGGTGATAGGGATCTGAGATTGAAAATACAGGGCTCGAGCTACGTTGAGAAGATGTTGGTGCTTCCTTTCCACCACAGCGTTTTGTTGTGGTCTATAAGGACATGAAAATTGATGCAAGACTCCCTTTTCTTGAAGAAAATCGTTCACAGCGAGCTCTTTCGCATTATCAGATCTGAAGCATTTTATTCTCATACCAAATTGAGTCTCTATCATGTTGTAGAAAGCTTTAATACAACCTGCAGCTTCAGATTTATGTTGTAACAAGTATAACCAGCAAAATCTTGTAGCATCATCTACCAAACTCAAAAAATATCGCTTGCCATTATAAGTGGGAACATGATATGGTCCCCAAATGTCACAATGTACAAGATCAAAGGAATTGGGAGACAGATTATTATTAGATTCAAAAGATAGTTTCTTAAACTTTGCAATTGGACAAACATGACAATCAAAAGAAGTAGATTTCTCTAATGAACTTATTTTGGAAAGATTGAAAGTAGACATCAAAGACTTTATGATTTTGTTGGAAGCATGACCTAAACGTGCATGCCAAAGTTGAGAACTACAAAGATTAATAGAGTGAGACTTTATTGACAAAAGATTGGAAGAAGGTGTTGCTGTGAGGATGTAGAGTCCCTCATGTAACTCACCCTTCCCAATCATCTTCAATGTCTTCCTGTCCTGAATTGTGAAATCAAGTGAGTTTATGGTAATAGCCAAAGAGGTGTTGGAAAGAAAAGATGAGACAGATAAGAGATTAACGCAAAAATCAGGGACATAAAGAACATTGTGCAGTGTAATGTTAGGACTAATTATAACTGAACCAATGGGATTAGCTTGGAATTGTTCATTTGTTGGAAGAGAAATTGAATAGTTTTGTGAAGTGTGAGTGTTATGAAAAAGGGACAAATCACAAGCAATGTGAATGGTTGCTCCACTATCTAGTATCCAATCTTGTTTTGATAAAGTTGATCTTGTAAGTGAGGTATTGAGAACGATACCTGCTAGTGTTGCTACCTTTGTAGAGGCAGTCGATGTAACTTCTTGAATCTTTTGATTATTTAACAATTGCATGAGTTGTTGAATTTGAGAAGCACTCAAGGTGAGATTTGAAAATTCTGGGGCTGAGTGAGTTTCTTCAGCAACAACATTGTGAGTTGAATGTTTGCCCCTCCCCTTTCCATAACCTGGGGGATAACCATGAATCTTGAAGCACTTATCAATTGTGTGACCTGAGATGCCACAATGGGAACAAATTGGCTTGTCTTTCTTTGAATTTCCCCTGCCTTTGCCAAATGATGCAGGTGATTGCTGGTTTTTCGCCATAAAAGCTACTTGATTCATAAAAGCTACTTGATTCTTATCTGAAGGAGCTCCAATCGCCCTATGCTTCTCTTCTTGAACGATCAAGGAAAACACCTTATTGATCGCAGGCATTGGTTCCATCAAGAGAATTTGTCCACGAACCTGAGCATATGAATCATCCAGGCCCATAAGAAAACAGTGAACATATTCAGTCTTGAGAAATTCTTGCATTGATTTGGAATTCTCACAATTGCAAGGAATTGGACGGTAAGAACTAAGTTCTTCCCAAAGAACTTTAATCTTTGTAAAATACTGCGATACTGACATGGTCCCTTGGCGTAAATTCATCAACTCACGCTTAATTTCAAAGATTCGTGGTCCATTTCCATGTTGAAACCGTTCCTTGAGATCTTCCCAAAGTTCTTGAGCCGAGTCAGTATAAACCAGCGAAGCAGCAATGTCTTTTGAGACGGAATTAAGAATCCAGGTGCTAACGACATCGTTCATGCATTGCCATGATTCGAATTGTTCCACATCGAGTGCTGGATCTGGTTTTGGAATCGATCCATTGATGAATCCAAGCTTACGCTTGGCATTTAGGGCTTTCTTCATTGCCCTACTCCATGAGTTGTAGTTCTCTTCGGTAAGTTGTTGCGTGACGAGTATAAACTCTGGTTGATCAGCGGTAGAAAGAAAATACGGATCTGCCATTGTTGGAGATGAGTCTTTTGTTCCTGAGAATGAACAACAAATGAAGAAGCCTCTCACACTTGATCTCGTGATCGGAGCCCTCACTTCCTTACGGTGAAATCAGATGAAAGAAGTAAGGCAACTCTCATCAATGCTATTGAGTGAGTTCAAGTGTGAGGAGAAAAGAATGGAGGTAAAGAAGATGAAAGAATTTCAGAGGGAAAGTAGGAAAGAAAGTGATAGAAAATAGAGGTGCACGCCGAAAGTGTGAAGGAAATGTCTTCTGATACCATGTTGAACTCAAAGGAAGAGAAGAATTAGAAGATGTATTATTTCACTGATGGTTCTGTATATATACAAGTAGTGCATCAAGTCATGCACATAGCACATGGAATCTAATAAAACTAGCTAACTAATTCTAGCTATCAGAAGTAACTAATTTTAGTTAATTGCAGTAAACCAATTATACATAAATACATTTATATATGCTAATAGACTCTAAAAGCTTCTATCAAATCGACAAGGGTCTTGTTTCTTCGCATTGAGGAAATAATCAAAATGGGACGAAAATGGTGTTGCACCCCAAATTGCAACGGGAAAATGGTGTTTCACCTTTCAATTTGGTTGTTGAATCTACAAACTGGTTCCCGCAGTTTTTAGGAAAAGTGATTGAACCTACGGACCACAATAATAGGTAAGCACAATATGACCGCTTTAATTAATTTGAAAATTTTATATGTGTCCTTTCGTTATATTGCCGGAACATTTGCATCCATTTTACAAGACGTTTTAGAGGTCTATACATGAGTGGGCCCCTAATTCAAATATTTTTGTTTTTAACATCATCTCTTATTATATGGTTAACTTAGCTTGTATATTTAGAGTCGTACGTCTAGTTAAGAGTTTAACGAAATTAACTATTTACTAGTCAATATTAATTAAATATTTTGAAAATTTTTATTTTTAACTCATTATCTTTCAAATTAACCTATGAAATTACATACTAGAAGAATTTTCAAAGCATAGTCTCATTAAAAAGAACATTCAAAAATAAAATAGAATATATCCAAAGTCATCAATGATAGTTTTGTTATTAGAAGCAATGAGAGATGGATAGTATATGTGTTTAAAATTGAAATATACCTTGATAAGTGTAGGTGAAAGAGAAGATGAATAGAGAAAAAAGAAATTAGCTGAAATTGAATATAAAAAAAATTAAATACTCTTAAATTATATTTTCTCTTTTTTTAAATTATCCCAAAAAATGACTACTGAATAACAGATGAGTTATATATGCAACATGAATAATGCTACGGAACCAATATTAGGGGGACGAATAGAAAACCAATGAGTGTAATTAGGGAAATAGTGGGTGGTAAAAGAAGAAAGAAAAAAGAAGAAAAAATAATATTAACTTCATATTGTCTTCTTAATATTGGTTACCAAGATTTTCTGGTGCAACATATATACCTTTTAGTTTTTATGTAATAACTCCCTTATTACTTCCATTCGGAATAGATGCGAGAGATTTGCTTGCTGGGAAATCCAACATGCTTTCTGCGAAGCAAATGGTTGTGCAGATCAATTGGCAGATAGAGGCCATTATTTAGTTTTAGGTTGTCATATTTCTTGTAATTTACCTTCTGACATCTTTTTTTCTTTTCTAGCTGATGCCACTGGCACATCTTTTCCTAGGATAACTTCAGTGTAGTTTCTTTGGGCTTTTGCCCCGTTTCATATCAAAAATAGTAATAACACTAGAATAGTAACAAAAACATTCATCAATAAAAGAAAAAATTAAACTTAATTTCATAAGTGTGATATTTATTAGGATTTGGTACCAAAGTGCCATTTTTTTTTAGGAATGTTAAATAGGTTTTTTTTTTTAACTTGAATATGTATTTAACATTTTTCAATTCTCAAAATATGATATGTATGGATTAAAGTTGGTCGAATTATGCATCTCCAACTCCCTCCTGACGAAATGATAGTACAGAAAAATATGAAAGCCATTTCCCTAGTAAAAAATGTTGGATGAATGAAGATGATATGGAAGGTTGAAGGTTTCAAATATAAAAATTCTCCTCATATAACTTACTTTTAGAGGGACTAATCATTCTTCAAGTTTGAAGAAGATGATGAAGAAGAAACTATGAGAGCCACCTGCACTACCTTTAGATGGGGATGCAAGCCAATCAAAATCATTTCCTCCACACTCGGCTAACGAAACTTCTGTCCACCCTCAACTTCTTTGTTTTCACTAATCCAATTAACTCAACTTTTTTCTTCCTACACAACCCTTTCACCATCTCAACCTTCCATTACCCCCCCCCCCCGCGCAAAAAAAACCTCTAACATTCCAAAACACCATTCTCATTAAAAAATAAATATAACCACCTGATTGATGTCCTTTTCCGGCGCTACAACCTCAACCTCTTCTTCTCGTCGAGCCTCCACCGCCTCTCCTCGGCCTCAAGACATATGATCTAGTTGATAATCCAGACTTCATTCTAGCAATCACCCGAGTAGCATTCTCTCCTCACCCATTTGCCGAAGAGCATGCCTCCATCCTCACACAATTAGACAACCTCCCTTGCCTCACTCTGCACCCTATCTGGAGTTGATGAATCTCCACTCTCACTGCAAATTGGGGAATCAATTAGGACGCCGATAATTTTTTCCTCGTCCCCTACAGCTCTTGTGTTTGGGGGATCAACAGGCCGGAGAGCAACCATGTACATGGGCCAAACCCAGAAGGGAATAGACACAACCCGTCCAAGTTTCGTTGCATCATTTCAGAACTCGGCTGCTCCCTAACTCTACCATCCAGATTTTGAGCATCCAATTAATCATGACCCACTCACACCTCGTCTACTACCCAATTCTCCCTCTACACCCCCTTTCATATTTTGGGCCCTTTCACTTGACCCACTCTCTCCCTCGGTTTCAATGTTTCTCTGTCCAGACTCTCCCCCATGCCTAATCGAGCCCTCCTCCAAACTATGCCTCACCAACAACCCAACTTCAGACCTCCTGATCTCTCCTTTCTTCCCCTTATTCTTAATGGCCATCATCATTAAGTTAATCTCGATTAGGCACAAACCCTCTGCAGCGCCCATTTTCTTAAAGTTCATCTCACCCTTCTCACATCTTCTCATAATAATATGATCAATAAGCGGGTCTCACACCTTACCCACACTTTCCAACACCACATTCGTCCCCGACCTTTCCACTTCCCGTTCCTCAACCGCTCCCTTGTACTGCCGTCACCGACTCCAGTACCACCAAAATGGCTCTCAGTCCCTCCAATCTCCTTTTCACTTCGTGATCATTCAATGACGCACAAACTCTTTTCATGCATTATTGTTGGATACGCCTGGCAGCTGTAGATTTTCTTACCAAATTCCTTTAAAAAGACATCAAACTGCGTCTCCCCAACTTACAGCACAATCCACTCATACCTTAACTTAAAATTAGATCAGGGGCAAGCAGTCATAGGTTTCATTCCTATTCCTGGTATGCCTTTAATAACCTGCTTTCCCCAGAAGAGAAGGTGACTCAAAGTAAAGTCGAAGTTTCCTGTCCTTCCTATTAACCCGTAACACGCCTTCTTGCTTTCTCCTTTGAAGGCAATCCTCCCCCTGAAATGCTCTAATTGGCTCCCATTGATATGAGTCAATTAAGATTCTTGCACAAGTGAAAGACACTTTGTACTCTATAACTTCATCCAGCATATAATTGGTTTATGAAATTATTTTTTTTAAAACTTAAGTTGATAGAAGAAGATAATATAAATAAACAGAATAATTTATATTAAGTGTTTTTAATATATCCAAAAATTAGGTGTTTATTTTTTATGTTTTTAGTCGTTGATTTTAATTGATTTTAATTATAAAATATTATATGATAAAGATAAACGGCTAAAAACAGAAAAACACCGATGTTCTAAGTATCTTTGAAACGTTTCCAATAGTATATATACTAAACGTGCATATCTTTTTTTATTTAAAATAAAATACCAACTATGCCCTTGATAATGACGTCGAAAAACAAGGAGGTCCCAATTAAAAAAAAAAGTCTCAACCCAGCCCCTATTATTAATCAATATCTTCGTTTATTAAGTTAGCCTTTCTGTTAACGAGATGACTCAAACATTAACGGGGTGAGTTATAGCTAATGTAAAAATTTGAAGCTACAAAGTCTTTACGGGATAAACAATTTTTCTTTTTCTCTCTCTTACACAAGCACCCTATCTTCTTCTTTATAATTATGCAAAACCACCTTAATCTTCTCCATTCAAAAAATTCATTGATGAAGCTTGACTCTGATGAAAACAAACTTGCTAACGGTGAAATATAAATGGAAGAGAGAAAGAAATGAAAGTGGCGGGTGATGAATAAAAATAAAAGAGATGAGATATGGTAGTGGAAAATGAACAAATGAAAAATAGTAACAAATGGAAGAGAGAAAATTGTTATGTGCAAATAAAAAAATTTGAAGTAATTAAGTGTTTATCAAAGGTTGTATGAAAGCACTATAAAAAATTTGGTCTATTGTTATTGTTTTTTATGTCACTTTTAAAAATCATGACTATAGATTATTTATAGTCACGGTTTTTTATTTATAGTCAAGCTAAAGTTTTGAACCGTGACTTAAAAAATTAGTTTATTGTCACTGTCTTTTATTAAAATGTGACAAAATGAAATTAGTTTATTGTCACTTAAGGAAGAAAATGAAATTATCAAATGTTGGATGAAAGAAAGAAGATTAAATTTATTTTTAAAAGAAATTATTAGAGATTAAATAGTTTATTTTACATGTTATTTAACGAATAAATTATCATTTAATCTGTCATGTATATACACAACGTTAAACGAATATTGAATTATCAAATGAAAAGGTTAAATTTTAAAACATTCATAAAAATCAAATGTGCCCACTCTTGTATTTATTATCGATAGGAATTTCTAATACATATATACAAGATCATTGAACACGAGGCAAGTGCAGAGAAACCTTTGTTGACAATAATAACAACAACATCATCATCATCATCATAATAATAATAATAATAATAATAATAATAATAATAATAGTTTAAGCAATAAGAATATTTATAACATATATGTCTTACCAATTATGAACTTTTTTTAATATTATTGTATTAGCTATAATTGGGTAGAATGAAGGAACAATTTCATTGTAATTTTCCCCCACTGCATAAGAACTGCTCCTACTACCTCGACTTACATCTTCAAAATCAATAAACAACGTAACAACTCAAGTGCGGAAAGATTTATTTGAAAAATGACTAAAACTATGAAATACTGGTTGCACATTATTACCGTCGTAGTTTATTACAACTTCTGGAAAACTAATATATATTTCCATTAATAAAACAAAATGAAATTTTAAATCTTAGATTCACTACTCTCCTTTTAACATTTACGCATGAACAAAACGTTTTCAACGTTTCAAACGAGGTAAATATTGGTTCTTTCATCATATTTATTTTGTGATTAATTTGTTTTATGTTGATATTTTTTAAGTTTTAGTTGTTATAATAAAATTTGTTAAGAATTCTTTTCAATCATATTAAAAATTTGATTGAAAGTATAAAAAACTAATTTGTTTAACAAAAATAAAAGAGTAATTATTGAAAACTTATAGAAAATAAAATTTTTTAAAGACTATATATATACGATTTAATTTTTTTATCAGACATATTTATTTATTGCATTGATATAAAAAGACCATTATATCCTTACATAAAGTTGGTATGAGAAACCAAGAAGTATATCAGCAATTGGGGGTATTCCAAAAGAAATGAAATAAAAATTGAAAGAGAAATAGTGAGAAGAAAAGACAATAAAGCTTCAGAACGATATTGAGTATTTACTCGTATTAATTAAAAAAAAATGCCCATTTAAATAATATAAATACATTAATACACAGTACATATAGAACAACAATAATATTGCACAATATAACTACAAATAAAAGAAACAATACATAAAGATAATAATAAGGATATATGAGACCTTCTCTATGGAAATTAAAACAACACAAACTGGAAAAATATAATAAATAATAAATTAATTGGGCATCAAAGATATATATAAGAGAGTCAAAGGAATCCAGCCGGAGATCCAAATGGAGGGATGTTGTTCATGTTTAACCCATGGTGACGCATCACGGACGAATCAAACATATGATTTTGCATCACAGGGGGGCTCTGATGAAGCATCGGTGGCTGTAGCAACTGTGGACCATTACCAAATAACTGAGGAACTTGAGTAAAAGGTGCCGGCAGCGGCGGAGGCGGGGGAGGAGACTGATGATGTGGCACGAGAGCATTCGAAGATGACTCGCCAAAGAATTGAGTGGGGTTGTTGTTAACACTTTCCTGAACAAAGAGTCTTTCCGCATGTTGCACGACATTCTTCTTAAGGTCCTCAAGTGCCGCCTTGAGCTGTTGGAGTCGGGTCTTGCTCATATTTTCAATGGGCAAGGCCCACCAGAACTGACTCATGGCGGCCTTATGGAAATTATTCAAGTGATCAGCGCGCTTCTTCTCGGCTTCGAGTTGGTTGTTGAGTTGCATGAGGCGAGAATTGAACTCACGGACATTGGCGCTGCGGTGGGCCTCAATGAACTGCAAAGTGCCGGATGGGGTTTGCAGCGTGGGGGCACGCGCCAGGTAACGTTGAATAACGGTTTCAACGTTTGGGTGACCGAAGGAAAAGACTTTGTCACCGGGAGAAAACACAATGAGTGCCACGTCAGCACCGCAGAGGGTGCAAAGCTCGCTGGCTTTCTTGAACAAGCCGCTGCGACGCTTGGAGAACGTGACTTGGAGGTTGCTCTCATTGTTCATCTTCTTCATCTCAATCTTTTGGCGACCCCTGGTTTTCCTTGCGCTACTTCTTGCACTCGACATGATCAAGAATTGAAGAATTTTGAGAGAAGAAGAAAAGAAAAAACAAGAAGATATAGTGTATGTGTATGTATGGTTGAGTGGTTAATTATTTATTTATAGGTGGTTTTGCATGATAATACACGGTTGGCACAAATAAAAAGGATTGCGTCGCTTTGGAGTATTGGTTGCATTGAAATTGTTTCTGGATTTAGAGATTCTGAAGATCCCTTTTGCATGGTTTGTATGGTAAGAACTTGATGGTGTGAAAACAGAAAGAAATTGCTTATTGGCGGGCTACTTCATTGTATTTCACCATCTTTAATTGGATAATTCTACAAAATCAACGTTAGGAGACCAATAAATAATAGAAAGCTAATCAATGTAATTAGAAAAATAGTAGGTGATAAAAAGAAAAAAAATATTAATTTTCTATTGTCTTTTTAATATTAGTTACTAAAAAATTCTGTCTTTCATTTTATCTTAGCCAAAGCTTTTGGATATATAGAATAAATATAAGTTATCCATTCTTTTGATAATCAACAATAATCAATATTTATCATTTAATCTAAAATAAGTTATCATCAAATTAAATAGATAACAAATAAATCATGTGAAATATTCAAAAAACTCTGGATTATCGTTTTTAATCTCATGTAGTTACTCTTTTAGAATAAGAATAATAATAATAATTATAGATGCAAATTTATTTTGCTTAATTAATTTTAATTATATTTTTTATTTTATATTAAATAGAAAATTATTTTCATGTTAAATATAAATTTATTTTGATATTATTTTTTATATTATTTAACATTAACATAATTTTTTATTTAAAAAAAAAAATAAATTGATCGACCACGTAAGAATAATTAACTATCTAATAATAAAAATCAACCAATAACTTGTATACTATTTGTTCCTACGTACTAAGTACGCACTACGTAGCACATTTGGTATTTTGTTTTTTTATTAAATGACGTACATTGTTATTCTATTCATGAATTATTTTGTCAATATTATTTGTAATAATGTGTCATGGTGCTTCCTCCGGTACGATGATTAATTAAGGCGTATCGATACGTTAATTTAAATTAATTAGTAAGATTTCGATACGTAGAATACATATATCCAAGTCAGCGTTTAATTTTTTAATTTTTTAAAATAAATTATTTTATTAAAATGTATACTAAAATATCTTTATATACTCAAATTAAAAGTCATATTTATCCACTTTAATCTAATTTGTCAAAAGACCAAATAATCCTTATTAATCTTATTGACAAAAAGTATTCTTTTTAATAAACTCAAACAATTAAAATCAGATTACATTAATTCAATAAAAGACATAATTAAAATTAATTCAATAAAACACACGATTAAAATAAAAAAATAAAAGATTCAAAATCTAATAATGATCATAGAAAACCTTAATCCACCCATAAATCCGTAATAGAACCCTAATTTCTGCGATTCAATGAACCACCCGTGTTGCACACTTTTTTCTTCTCTAGAACAGTATTATTCGTCAAACACTAGCACCCTAATTCACATGATAATTCGCTGGAGGAAAACAAATAACATAAAAGTTAGTGTATAAAAAATTTGAAGATCTTTAATTTTGGTGTTATGAACGTGTCTTCCATTATACTATAGTTGATAGTTAATGTTGTTATTGTTGAAGGTTGAATAATTTATAGTACGATCCTTTTTTATTTTCTATAAGACTTGAAAGAGTGACATTAATCAATGCCATCTTGGAGATCTGAGATTTGGTCTACATTCCTAATTCCTTATGGTGGAGAGCCTATGTGTAACAATAAACATCTGTTCTACATTAATCTATCCAAAGCTTGTTGAACAACGCCCTCCCATTCAACATCTAGAGCGCCGGCGGCCTCATCCAAGAGCAAGATTTCAAGGAAGTGTGCAATACCGTTGATCTTTGGGAAATAGAATTAGGGTTCTATAATGAATTTGTGAGTGAATTTAGATTTTCTATGATCAATCTCTTTGAATCTTTTATTTTTTTATTTTAATTGTGTATTTTATTGAATTAATTTTAATTATGTCTTTTATTGGATTAATGTAATTTGATTTTAATTATTTGAGTTTATTAAAAAAAAATACTTTTGTCAATAAAATTAATAAGGATTATTTGGTCTTTTGACAAATTAGATTAAAGGGATAAATATGACTTTTAATTTGAGTATATAAGAATATTATAGTATACACATTGATAAAATAATTTATTTAAAAAAATTAAAAAATTAAACGCTGACATAGATATATGTATTCTACGTGTCAAAATCTTACTAGTTAATTTAAATTAACATACCGGTACGTCTTAATTAATCATCGTACCGGAGCAAGCACCATGTGTCATTTCTATAATTATTATTATCCGTTTTATGATTTAAAATATTAACATTTATAAAAATTCTTTTACATATATATATTAATCTAAATAAGTATGTACCAATGAAAAGAATCCAAAACAATGATTCGATTTCTTATATTATTTATTTACAAATATAAAGATATTGAAATTATTTATTATAAGGCAAATTATTTATATACTTGATGCAGTATATAAAGTCAATTATTCTATATATTGTATATTTTTATTGAAATGAAATATATATTCCGTACATTATTGGAGGAACATATATACACATAAATGAAGTTACCGTACGTCTACTAATTCTTCTGTCAAATAAAATAATTTTCTGGTTCTGTCTAGCAAAGTAAATGATACATTCCTTCCTCTTTTTCTTATGATATAATGAAACATACAACAAGGTAACATCACCTTATTTAGTTCCAAAAACTAATTAAGTAAAAGGTAAAAGATTATTTACCAGGAAACCATAAAACAAATAGAAAGCCAGGGCAGCAATCTATTTTATAGATTCAGGATAAATTTTTCAGACCAAATATAACATCTTCTTTCTATGTTATTCTCCCCTAAAATCAGGAATTTGAAGCCTGACAAAGAAAAGGTGTGATTTGTAGAGTTCAATAAGTTTTGTACACTAAGGCAAATCACCATGTGTGAAACAAAATTACTAATTAGCTACTACTTCTTTCTAAAAGAAAAGAAAAGACTACACTCAAAACTCTCAAAATACCTTTCCTGAATAAATTAAACTATTAAATAGATATACTTGAATAATTTATCTTTGTTTTTTTAAGACATTATAATTGAAGTTTATGTTGATATTATTAGAACTTTTTGTTATTTGGTTATTGAATTTTGGTTATGAATGTTAGAAGTGAAATTAAAAGTAAGTAGTATAGTAGATGAAAATTAAAGTAAAGGTAGTGGTGAGGATAGATAATGAGAGCATTATAGATATTTTAGAGTCTTATCATCTTATGTGTTTATGACTTGTGTTTTGCCAAACATAAACATACGTATACACTATCCACAATTCCACACTTGCGGAGCTTTTTTGGACAACAAGTTTAAATGTTAAATAACCCGTCTTTAAAAAGGTTTATTTTTTTAAAAAAATATTTATTAAAGAAAGACAAAAAAGCAAGTAATTTTTTTTTATAATCTACGAAAAAAAATTAATAGCTTCATAATTAACAACATTAAACAACAATATTAGCATGTCCAAAAAAAAAACAATATTAGAAAAAAAATTTAGAAAAATTGTGAGATTAAAAATATTTGTTATTAGAGCATATATTTTTTTTATCGTGTTATATAAAAATCGGGTCCCTATATTGTTAATTGTGTTAGAATTTAGAAAAGAGGCCCTTGTCCCGTTGGAAGATTAAAGAAGGACATCTTTGTAAATAGTCACCAAAGAAGTACTCAATAATCTTTGTTTTTGACTTTTTGTAATTTGGTATTATTTCGGTAACTTATATATGATTATTTTATATTTTATTTTTATTGTAACATTATTATTAATTATGATGTTGTTAAACTTAACAATTAAAATTTTAAATTCTTACCTGTTTCATACCTATTGAAATGGTAAAATGGTAAATTGTTATTTATTTTCAGAATTTAAATAATATTATTGAGAAATAAATTTAATTTTTTTAAAACCAAATTTTAGATAACATATTTTAACACATTATTAAAAAAATAAATAAATACATTAAATTATCTTTATTTTAATTAAGAGTTAATTGCAAAAAAGAACAATGAAAGATTCTAATGTCGATAAAAATAACCATGAAAGATTCAAACGATAAAAATACTCATGAAAGATTAAATATTGTGACAAAAATATCCAAAAATAATAAAATAACCATGAAAGATTCAAACGATAAAAATACTCATGAAAGATTGAAGATTGTGATAAAATATCCAAAAATAGTTTTTGATGAATGTTAATGCTTAGTTAGCTATATAATTTTTGGGTATTTTTGTCACAATTTTGAATCTTTCATGAATATTTGTCATTTGAATCTTTTATAGATATTTTTGTCATAATTTTAAATCTTTCATGGATATTTGTCATTTAAACTTAGCATAATTATTTTTATCAGTTTTATAAATTTTTTATGGCTATTTTTTGTAGTTAACTCTTCAATTAATTAATCAAGTGACAAAAACGATATAATTTTTTTTTATGAAAAATGGGTCATATATAAATAGATATTTAAAAACGCTTCCATTATCTACATATCGTTTTAGTGGACACTAAGTTGACACTTGTATAAAATACGGTCATTGATGTGTTAATTACTTTTTTATTTTTTGTGATTCGCCTATAATAATAATCTTTTATACGATTATAAATCTGATATCTACTAAAAGAGTATGTAGATAGCATTATTCTAAAAAAAATATTCCACCAAAATTGCTCTTAATATTTATTGACTAAAAAAGTATACCT
>JASCZI010181270.1:0-21949 GCA_036250425.1 Stylosanthes scabra | reverse complement strand
CGATTATAAATCTGATATCTACTAAAAGAGTATGTAGATAGCATTATTCTAAAAAAAATATTCCACCAAAATTGCTCTTAATATTTATTGACTAAAAAAGTATACCGTTTTTTTTTTCAAAGTATTACCGCTGTTTCTCTCAATGTTCTTTATCTAACTTTTATCTATTTAGCCAGTGTATTTAGTCGTGCCTTGCACGAAAAATTTAATTTAATTTAAATTAAAAATATAATTTAATATTATTAGTTATATATAAAAGAATTAAAATAGTATATAACTTGTGAGTTGAAATAATAATGGATATTAAGAAGGCATGTATCTTTTTTGTTTTTTTTCGTTTATAAAAATATATTCGTCGTTATTCTGTATATTTTTAGAATAATGTTACGAAACCAACGTTAAGGAGCCATTAGGGAGCAAATAATTGAGTTATAATCTAAAATTTATATGAATTATCATCCGTAATTCATATATCCATCATTGAGTTATCATCCATAGTATATGTTGACTCCTTATTGGTCATAATCTATTGGTTACCTAGTCTTTTTCATATTTTTATCATCGACAATGTTATATAGAACTAACATTAGGGAGCCCTTAGGGAGTCAATAACTAAATTATCTATCATCCGAAATTAAAAAACGTATCAGCCAAACACAATAAAATTAATCACCCATATAATATATGAATTATCACTCGTTACTCATCTATCATCACCATCAACAACATTGGCTACCAAATATATTGCTCTCAAAGACTTTTTCTTTTATCACATATCTCTGTTCAATATGCCGTCAAAATGGACGAACCTGTCGAGTAAAATCCATTTACCCGTTTAAAATAGATGGACTTTTCCATAAAGGATAACTACTCTTTTGGTCATTAAAGTTTTGAGGCAAAATTAAATTGATCTTAAACCCTTTTTTTTACAAAACTACTTTATTTTTGAAAAATTAACTTATAAAATTATTTAAATTATTATTAATTATATTAAAAATAATTAAAATAATATATAATTTGTGAATATGAATAATAATGAATATTAAGATATATATATATTTTTTTCTGTTTTCTTTCTCTATTTATAAAAAATGTGTCTATTATTATTCTGCATGTTTCTATCATGGGTCTCTATTTAATATGATTGTTAAAATAGGTCGAACCCATTGAATCAGCCTCATTTATCAATCTAAAAAACAGGTTTTTCCAAAAGAATTATGCCCGTTAATAAGGATGACAATAGGTCAGGTTATCGTCGGTAATCAAGTACCCAATACATGTCTAGGTTGTTATGAATATTTATATATTGTGTCATTTCCTGCTCCATTATCCACAAATATATAAATTTTTACTCTATACCCAAATCTATATGTATATATACTTGTCTCATACCAAAACACACGGTATACATATAAAAATAAACAAACGAAAGTAAAATAATTAATAATATTCAAAACATAATTAATTACAGTTAAAAAGGAGACAAAAAAACTTATGATTTAGAAATGAAGAATGTTAGTTATAGCATCTAAAACCTTTTAAATTACTAAAATAATAATAAAATTATACATAAAATTCTACAAAATTAAATTTAACTATATTTATTAATTAACATATGGGATATGGAGGGATAGGTAATTTGGCGGGTCAGCCATTACCTACACCCAAATAGACTATTAAACAGGTATCATCCAAACTCGGCAATATCCATTCTGCAGTAAAAAAAAAAACCCTCCATTCAGGGTAGTGCAGGTTGGGTCAGCTCGGTTTTGGACAGGACAAATTATCATCCCTACCCGTTAACAAAAATGGACAAAACATGTTGGTCCTAATTAACTGGTGAAAATGGCGAGTTATGTCCACCCGTTTATATTTTATTTTCTTAAAAAATAATTAATATTATTTCCTATATATTTTTTAATTAAACCCAAAAAATCAATTTAACTACTAAAGAAATTTGTTTTTTCAAGTTTTTTTTCTAAGAAAATGACAATTTTTATCGAATTTTTTATTTTTAGAGTTAAAAATTGAATTTTTTTAAAATAAATAAACAACTAATTAAATGGGCGAACACATTTAATCAGTTAGGCTAGCCATAATTAGGTTATGCTGAAAAATTTTGAATTGTGAACAAACAGATAGGCTCACGCTTTTAATTATCCCAACGAAAAAGACGAATACCCGATGATATTTACATATGTTACATTAAAAAAATAATGCTATACAATTCAAATATAATTTAATATGATCTAACATACATATTAAATATACACACACGTTAACTGAAAATAAAACTAAAATAATTTTTAATATAATAAAATAATATAATTCTTAATAAATTCATATGTATAAATATTTAGTGAGTTCTCAAACGATAAATTGATAAAAAAAATCAAATGAATTGATTATCTAAAGATGTATAAATTGATTATGTATAGGGCCGTCAAAACGAATCGAACTTATCGAGGCAACTCAACCAGTTATTAACAGATGTACTTTACCCAGAAAGATTAGGTGCGTTAAAAACGCGAGCTAAACGGATGAATCCGGAGAAAATGTCCGGTTAAACAGGACATCTCGTGGGCTAACTTTTTAGCCAATTTAAATATTCTAAAATATTTTTACCGGTTTTGTGTAAATTTTTTTTAGAGTTTAAAATGAGAGTTTAATTTTTCGAGAATAAATAAAAAACATTATAACCTGTTTAACCCGTCGGGTTAGCTACGAACGATCCATGTTAAAAAAGTTGTATTCTGTGAATAAAGCGGGTTTAAACAATATACCTAAATTAAATGGGTCGGGTTAATTTGTTTGATCAACAACCTTAATTATGTGTTTTAAAGTAAATCACTATACGACATAATATTATTAGCATATTCCTGTAAAAGAATATATAAATAGTGTTTTAAAAGAAACAAAAGAACAAAACACTTCATTTTAAATTAATATTAATAATAATATTAATGACGTAAAATATTAAAATAATATTTGTAATTTAATTGAAATATAGTATTATTAGAATTTATTAGAATAAAACGTTGTAAGATTTGATATTAATTACTGATAATTTATTAATTGATTTGATTGATTGATTTTACAATATTTATGTTAATTAGTTAATTGATTTCATTTAATGGTTTAAGAAAAGTAAATCAGAAAACACTCTAAAAAATATGTCATGTCTGCGCTCGATCATTAAGTGTATAAATTCGATTTTAATATTATATAATAAATAATAGATAGATAGATAGTAGACAATAGATTTAATTAGCTAAAGTTGACATTATGAAAAAGCTTACAACTAAGATACCATACGATAATAAGATGTGCAAAGTGAACTTTCTTATGGTTGAAATTAGATTTGGTCGCCAATGATCTATAGCTCATATAGCGTTACCCCGTTTACGTTATAAGAAGTTTCAAGTTCGAACATTTCCTTAAGGGTATAAAAAAAAATTGTTTGGTCATTGAGTTAAAATTCAAAGTGCTTTATTTTGTATTTTCTTATTATATTTAAAATAAAAAATTCATCTGATATGTGGTCATAAAAAAAATTAAAACTTTTAGTCAAACCATGCGATGCAAATTTGTATATCAATTAAAGAAGAAAAAATTTGTAAAAAAAAAATTATAAGGTCTAGGAGATAGAAAAAAAAGAAAGGAATAAAGAAATGTTAATTAAATATTAAGATGTCATTAATGGTTTAAATAAATTATAACTTTATTAGCTAGAACAAATAGTAGAAGATTCGATGTTAATGAGTGATATTAATTGCTTTGATTTAATGATTTAAGAAAAATATATCGGGAAACACTCTCAGAAGCGCGCCATGTCAGCGCTCCATAATTAAGTGCATAAACTCGATTTTAATATTATATAATAAATTTTTTTTTTACACATAAGGCCCTTAGGCCATTTAATTTTTTTTTATTCTAAATTTAATAACTTTTATCTACCATTTAATTTTTTTCTTCTAAATTTAATAACTTTTATCTATATTGCTTTTACTTTTTATATGTTGGACAAGATGCCACTAAGTATTTGTAGGACCATATATGATTTGAGATAAATATGAGATTTATTGCTCTAATGCTTGGTTTTGATTTAAAATCAATTTGAGTTCCACGTAATACTATTTAATTAACATGTATTTAATGAGTTCTATACATGGCACATCCTAATTGACATTCCTTCAAAATGATACGGTTTGATACCGATATCACTTTCTCTATTCCTTCCAATGCATAATTCAATATCAATCCAGTTCATTTATTATTTCAATAAAAATTGATACCCAAAATATATCCCATTAAAGATGCTCTTATTGTTAAATTTGGAGCCCAAATACATTTATTGTAAAGTATAGAAGATTATCATTTTTCCTTAGTTAAATAGAAATTATCATTTAAATTATAATCTTGCGCCTAATGTTGATTTTCAACCTAGGTCGTTGATTTATTATTTTTTCTTTTTTTGGGACAGAGGGTTTTTGGTTTTTCATTTAGGCGGGCACTCCAATGAAGTTACCCAATTCTACTTCCTCTAATAAAGTTTCATTAAACATCGTTGGATCCATTTTAAATGGAAAGATCTAATGGTTATAAGGAGTAGATCACTGGCTACTTGGAGAGCGGATCCTCTCCAATGGCAAAAGAAATTGGCAGTATCCAGTGTCCAATGTTAACTCTTAATTTAAATCCACGGTGATAATCATAGTTATACATTACGATAATAATTATTTCTCTCACATATCTTTCACTATCTCTTCACGCGCTTATTTCACTCTGACAAGTCATCTTCTCCTTCAATATGGAGATTCATTACCTTCATTCACTTTTTTGTTCTTATTATTTTTTTATACTCTTGATTTACTCTAGTATAAGATATGTTTAATGATTTTTCAACTCAATTTCATGAAATATAATATTATTTTTATTTAATAAATGACAAAACTTTGAATTAGAATATCTTAAATATTTATATCTTTAATTTTGGAATGAGATTAAAATATAAATATTCAATTACTTTCGCATTATAAAAGCAACAAAGCCGGGAAGTGGCTATCAAAGGATCTCTTTTATCTACTTTGCGAAGACCTTCTTTGGCACAAACAAATCTGAAACTTAAAATTTTTCTTTCTGCATTTTAGTTAAAATATTGGTTTCTGACACGAAAACCAATTCTCCCACCATAATTTATCCAAAATTGCCATGCTTCTTCTACTGTATTAAATGTTTTTCTCAACCTGAGTTGCCAATCAAATTCTGCATCCATACCATGTGCACTTGAGATAATTGTAGAATCATTGGGAACTCTAAAATTGAAAAATAAATCAAAAAATATATATATAGAGTAAATCAAGAGTACAAAAAAATGAATAAGAAAAAAAAATGAAAGTAACGAAACTCAATATTGAAGGAGAAGATGACTACCTTGTCATCAAACTGTGTTTGTGGTATACTTTCATTAGTATCACAGGACATCATTAAAAAAATTATTGCTTGAGGATATGGAAAACTGTAAATTTCTCAATCATACATAAGGCAAGCGGAACAATCTCAGAGTGAAATAAGCGCGGGAAGAAGATAGTGAAAGATATGTGAGAGAAATAGACTGAAATAAGCGTGTGAAGAAGATATTGGAAGATCTGTGAGAGAAATAATTGTTATCGTAATGCGTAATTATAATTATCACCGTTGATTTAAATTAAGGGTTAAAATTGGACACTGAATACTGTCAATTTTTTTTGACACTGTTTTGTTTTTGGAAAGTACTAGGTTGGTTTATGTCATAGCTTATACCTTCCCTATCATTGACATGCTTATAGCTACTTAAAATTTTATTTAAGTTCTTAGATGATGCATTAAACTTAGCTGGGCTACTTTTAAGCATTTTTATTTCATTAACATGCTCCTTACAAGATTTGCATGTATCATTAGTAGAATCTGTTTTATCTTTTCCAAGAGTTACATTTTCATTTTTCAAAAACTCATTTTCTTTTTGTAATTCTATATTCTTTTTCTTTGTAATAGAATGTTCTTGGGTAAATTTAACAAACTCTTCTAATAACTTTTTTTTATAGTTCAAAATCAAGCACAAACAAAAAAAAGTAAAGTAACAGTCCGCATACAACCATAATAATAAAACCAAAACCGAACACCCAGCTAAAAAAGTCCTAAAAACCAAACCAAAAAAGACCCACCCCCATGCAAATACATATACATATATAGATAACATGAAAAGTTCCACACAGTCGCCACCATCTGCTGTAGCCTCATACCTTGTTATCTAAGATGATCTCCATCAGTTCACTTCAAGTAACCTGCCCATGCTCACATTTTCTCAGCCTCCACTCATTAAACCAAGTTGTTGACACTTGACAGTCTAGTCACCTCTTTCTTCACACCCTCTAAATCAAATATCTCATCATTGAAGATTACTTTATTCCTCATACACCAGAGACTCCACACCACCACAAAGAAAATAATCACCCATTGGACCCTATCTTCCCTTCTTAATTTAACCTCCAACCAAGACTCCAAGCATTCCTTAACCATTCCTTAACCATTCTCGGCCACACCCACTTGATTTCCCAAAATCTAATAACTTATCATATGCCTCTTGTAATTCACTATTAGAAGAGTTAGAATCATTTACCTCATCTTCATTTGCTATGAGACAAACGTTGGCGTCTTTGTCTTTGTCAGAGGAGGTGGAGGAATCATCTTGATTTTCCCTTGAAACATGCGTCTTATGTTTCTTGTCTTCTTCATATGTGACAATGAGTTCTTTGCATTTTTCTTTTGCGGTTTCACATGAAAAAATTCTCATGTAGATATCTTGTGTAAGTGCACAATGAAGAAAATTTTTCGCTTTATTACTTGACGATATTTTCTTCCGATCTTCATCCGTCCATTTGCTTTTTGGTTTACGGACTTCTACTTCTACATCTTTGTCATTTACTTTTTGAATTATCTTCTTTGTTGGAATTTGATCTCCTTCTTCAACAATTTTCCAAAATCTTACATCTTGTGCATGAATCCACACTCTCATTCTATTCTTCCAATAAGAATAGTTTGTTTCATCAAAGAGTGGTGGACATGTGGTTGAATGTCCTTCGCTTGCATAGATGTTGTAACTCGTGCTTAGTCCGTTCATGATCTATACTCTCAAACTATTAATCTTTTCAGAGAGTTAAGCTCCGATGCCAATTGTTAGTCAATAAGCACGGATACTCAAGAGGGGGTGAATTGAGTATCTATACAACAATGATAAATTTTCACGGAAACGTAAATAACTTTGAATTTAAATAACTAAAATGCTTGTACTAGTATTTTTCCAAGGACTTAAGCCAATTCTTAAGTACTTACAAGGAGCTTGTACTTTCCAAAACACTTGTATAAATATAAATAACAAGAATATAAAGAAGTTTGAGTTGAGAGAGATAATACACAACGATATATAGTGGTTCGGCACAATCCTTGCCTACATCCACTCTTTCCCAATCACAATTGAGAAGTTCCACTAAACCACCAAGTTTCAAGGTGCTTGATAAACCTTTACAACAACAAGCACTTGAATCGAACACCTCACGGTATCTTGATCACCAACGACTAACCCACTCCACTTGAAGTAATCTCAACTTCAAGAATTTCCCTTGAGTGTTTATCTTGGTATCCTCATCGACTATAGTGTTTATCAAGTCTCACACCCTTGGAGAGTCACACTCCAAGTCACTCAAACAAATAAGAACACAATTCTTTTAACAAAAAGAATTGTATAAAGAATAAAAACTCTCTAGAAAGAGTAGATGAATACAATTAAAGCTCTATGAACCAATATTTGGTTATCTCTCAAATATGTGTAAAAATTACTTTGAAATTATGTAGAAATTGAAGCATAAGCACAAGAGCTCTTAGAGTATGTGTTGTGTATGTAAATGAGCTCCAAAACATGTATTTATAGACATCCCAAGCAATTGAAACGTTGGGAATAGTTTAGATTGAAGCTAAATTGTCAAAACTAGCCGTTTTAGTGCTTTTCAAATTGATTACTTAACTTGGTAATCAATTACCAACTAGCCGTTATGATAAAATTCAAATTTCTCACTAAGTAATCGATTACCTAAGCCAAGCAATCGATTACCTGAATGTCAACCATAGACACATGCATATCAAACTGAAGCCCCGGACGTTAGCTTTCTAACGCAATAAGAACTGCATCGTTTGGACCTCTGTAGCTCAAGCTATCATCACGTTAGTGCACGAGGGTCTAGATTGACAGCATGCACTAAGTTTTAAACCAACGCCTATGCATGCTACAGAAACTCTTCAAAAACATTTTTGGCTAGCGTTTTGACAAAGCATTTTGATCTAAAACGTATCCTATCAAAATATCCGTAAAATATAATATTTAAAACATTTTCAAGTGTGTCTGTGAGAGAGATAATAAATTTGGTTCTTGACAAGAAGTTTACCTAAGTCCTAAGATACTAAACCGTCTTCAACCTTGCGAACTTGTCTTCTCGTCTTTGTTTCCTTGCTTTCAACTCTTAATCTCTTATCATCAACTTCAATGTTTGTCATTCATCAAAACCTAATCAAATGAACTCATGCATATTGTAACATGATTAACAACTTGTAAAAATCCTCAAGTGATCTTTTGCCAAATTCAAAGCCATAATATAAGTTGATGGGAAGCTTCAATACTTGACTAATACAAGGCCTGTCGTTGCTTTCGCTGTTGGGAAACTAAGCCAGTATTTGGAGTCACCAACAACAGATCATCACCGTGCTGCATTGAGGGTCCTTCGCTATCCCAAAAGTGCGCCAGAAACTAGACTTTTCTTCCCTCTTCACTATGATTTCTCTTTGATAGGTTTTGCTGGTGCAGATTGGGCAACATGCCCTGACACACGGAGACCCGTCTTTGGATATTGCTTCTTCTTAAAAACCACACTGATTTCTTGGAAGAATAGTAAACAATAGACAATATCTCAATCCCCTTCTGAGGCAGAGTGCAGGGCTCTTGCCAATGCAACCTGTGAGGGAATCTGGCTCATGCGACTGATTCGAACTTTTGGGATTGAACATCAAGAGCCTTTTCTACTATGTAGAAGGCGTGCTGGAGCTACTACCTGTTACTTCTGCAAATTAGACAACAAACATGCTTACTAAGATTCTTGCCCCTGGACCTTTTTTTTTTGGACTTTGGGCATGACCCAACTAAACTTACCCGATTTCCAACATATCAATAACCCGTGACCCGTTAGGAAAAGAAGCTAGTAATGGCGGCTGGTTTACTGTACCAGCCGTACTCAGTGTACTCAGTCTTCAAGCTTCGTCCCCGATGGTCTCTGCAACCGACAAGATCTCTTGTGCGATCCGTCGAGATAGAGTGAGAGATATGCAGAAAAATAAGAGATATCATCGTGCTTGTGTCTGCAGCCGTTTCGTCACCACCCTCGTGAGATATCACAAACTTCACTGCGACGCGTCTCCTAGACACCTCCTTTCACGGTGAAAAATGGGTAAGCTTCTTTTACTCTCTCTATTTATCTCTGTTTCTTTTCTCTTCTATTCTATCTCTGTTGTGTGTCTGATGTACTATGTTGTGACACTTTCTCACCAATGTTGCAGCTTTGTTGAGCTTTGTTGTTTGAAGTACCGGTTTCGGGTATTGGTGCATTGGCAGTCAATCGGGTCTCCGTTTCTTCATATGGACGTGAGTATCCATGTTCTCTGCTGTTGATTTGCAGGAAACCAGCTCCCGTTGCGGCAGAGATTAACCATCCAACAACTAGTAGATGCTATCAAGATCCGATGTATGAGGTGACTCATGAAGGCATAGAGTATAGAAGGATGATATGGCATGGGTTATAGGCGGTGGTGGAAGAGCATGTCGTTGAAACAGGTGGTGAGGCAGTGATAAAAGGGTAGCGGACTAGCGGTGGTGAAAACAGATAGGAGGTTGAAGATGGGTGGAGGTTGATGTTGTGAGAACCTTGCGTTCTCAAAATCTCTCATGTATGAGAGAAAAGCTCTCAAAAGAGAGAAGAGGTGTGGCTAAGCTTATTTATTGACAGACAAAACCACACTCTAACCAAAAGGTTAAACAAAGAAAAAAGGAAAGAACAGGAAAACGGTTAAAAGGAGAAAAAAGGTGGATTGAAAGAGAAGGCGAGGAGGGCCACCGTCGCCTTGCAAGGAAGGTGGCGGCGGTAGCCCTCAAGGGTCATGCTTTGCTAGGTTTTGCTAGAGAGAAACGCTTTTGATTTTTGTTTTGGTATTGTTGCCCTTGGACCTTTCAATTCATGTTTTCACAAACTAGGATTATTGGACATTTACGCTCGTAGTTTGAGGGGATGTTAACTGATATATTGTGCATAGATATTTATATCCAATTAGTTAAGTATGTTAACTAACTCAGGTTAGTAGGGGTGCACATGGGTTAGGTCGGGTTTGATGAGATCCAAACACAACCTTAATAATATGCGGGTCTAATCTTTTTAACTTAAATAGAACACTGGGTCGGGTTTGACAAGACTCGGACCCGACCTTAATAGACCCGATATAAATTAACAAATATAATTTTATATAAAAGTAACAAATTTTTATTTTTAAACATTAAATTTAATTATGTTTATATCAAAATAAATTATCTTAAACAAAAATAATATTATATAATATACAAAATATTAATTAAAGTATAAAAATATAATATTTAATCATTAATATTATCTTAAAATATACTTTTAATAAAAAATAAGTGTCTTTAAAATTGGATCGGGTAACCCAAAATAAGACCTGAATTCGACCCGAAAATTACAATAGGTCACAAATTATGAACCCAACTTGGCAAAATATACATCGGGCTGGACTAGTTCGGACCTTGTGCACCCCTACACATGAGTACATAAGTTGCTTTAGTTAGACAATAACTAACTAATTGTAGGTAATAGTTTATTGCAAATAGTTAGTTTAAATTAGTGCTATAAATAGCAGTGTAAACACACATTGTAGTTTTGCCATTTTCTTTTTTCTACTCTAGCAAGTAATTTTTATTTTCAATTCTTTTTTCTCAGTCTCACCTTCCATAGCTCATGTTTTCACACCCATCCTTAATTGTAGTTGCTTTACTTGCCTTGAGCAACATTAGAATACGACTATAGAAAGCTTTTCAGCGTACAAGCAAATCTAATCTAAAGCTAAATCATTCTGGGCACATAACTTCCTTTCGTGCCTTCTTTCTTTATTCCTTTATTATATCTGTTTTGTAGGGGGAAGGGTTGTTTAATAAGCCAAAGGCAATATAAACGTCTCTAAAACTAATCAAATTAATTTGACATGTTGCTAATGAAGCCACAATAAAGGTCTTTAAGTCAACAAAAAAACAACAAAGGTCTTTAAAAAATAATGTGCCATTTTTTAAAGCCAATATAAAGGTCTATCACTATAACACTAACCAAATTAAAAGAAAAAATTATTCAATACAAATATAAAAAAAATTATTATAATATAAATTTTATATTTTATATTTTATAAAAATTAAAATAAAATATAAATATAAACACATATATACTTCTAATAAAATCTAAAAACATCTATTACGGATAAGCCTAGTCAAATTAATTTTGCCAAAAACTTCCCTTTTTTATTTCATATTTCATTAGCCCTATAACAGATAACATCATATGTTTCCCAAGAATTTCGTAGACGCAACAGAATGATTGGTGTGTGTATATTCATATGAATGATTGGACCCAAAAAAAAAAAAAAGAGTAAAAACCAATCCGAAATTGTTTATTGAAAGGAAAAATACAAAAATCCATTATTATTATTTATTCGGCATGTTTTGTTTTGTTTTGGCTGCTTTCTAAAATGTCAGCATTTAAGAGCAAAACATCCACGACTTGTAGATTCTAGCCACAAAAGAATACTAACCCCTCCCGAGCGCACATTAGCTCCCACTGCCTCTTTCGCGCTAACATACGCTTCTCCGTTCCCCTGCATTTTCCTCTGCTCCACTTGCTTTGTTCTCTCTAGAGTCCAGAAAGAAGCTTCTTTTTTCTCTCCGCCACCAACAAAAACCAGTTTTTTCCCGTTTGGGTACTAATGAAATCTCTCTCTTAACAAGTTCCTGCGTCGGTTATGGCTTCCCTGCAAATTCTGAGACCCACCCTCTCCCAATTTTCACTTTCCCAATCCAATGTTCCAGGAAAATCCACATGGAACACCCTATACCCCTATCTCCCCAAACGGATCCCAAAGGTGAAAACTTTCACCGCTTCCAAGCCCTGCACCTTGAACAGGGTTTGTTGTGCAGCTCAAGGCAGCGAGAACCAAAACAATGGCAAGTTCTTTTTTTCTTTTTTCCTTCATTCATGTTAATCATGATTGTGTTAGTGGAATTTTCCAGTGAATTTTTGCTTTTCAATTTTCAATATTCTTAGTTTATATATGTGGCGAAGATTGTGATTAATAAGTTGGAATAGTATAGAAGGTAAAATTTTGCTGAGACCTCTGTTTGTTTGTGATGAGTACATGTGATATTGAGTCTGTTTTCTCAGATTGATTTGCATGCTATTATCTCAAGTTGAAACCATCTAGGCCCTTGTTGTTTGGAATTTCACGTGTTGGTTAGCATGAAAACCTTAAGTAGATATTATTGTGAAGTAGTGTTTGAGCTTGGAGTTCTAGTGTTTAACTTCACCTTTTGATGGCTAATGTTGCTATTGCGACTGAATTTTCAGGAGAAGAACCTCCGGAGTCGTTGTTTATGAAGGAATTGAAGAGGAGGGGTATGACTCCTACATCATTGCTTGAGGATTACAAGCAGGGCAACACTGGAGTCGACGAAGAGGTGGTTGTGAATGAACAAGACAGAGGTCTCTCTAGCAGAAACGCCGTCTCAACGAATATTGACAGAAGTCTGGAAAATCAGAGGGAGCGATCCATGGCGCTGAACAGCGAAGGTCTTGAGGTTGATTCATTGTTAACATTTATTGATTCTTCAATACCATATCAAATATATCTGTGATGTTGCTTCTATGGTTTCGTTGTTTGCCAGTAGTTAGTTTATATTTGTCAATCATGTGCTCCATTGTTTGCACTGCACCAAGGGTGTCTCATTTTTCAAAGAAAATAGTATTTCATTTTTTTGTTGGGAGGTTTCTAATGAGTAATGAGAAACTAGAGAACAAGTTATGAATAACATAAGAGGAATACAGAAACTCATTTATAAACTTTAACATGGCAACTAGGCTGCAGTTTCAACATCATATACACATATACAAATCAATTTTGCACTCTTTCTTGCAAATATCATCAAGAACAGAAATAGGACCAGTTTCATGTATGATTGACATTAGTGAGCTTAAATTCTTATACATAATTGACTGTCATTTTCTGTGCTGAAATATGGTAATGACTTGTGTATTATCCATCTCAGGGATTGGTCCCTCGTGCTAAACTTCTGCTGTCACTTGGAGGAACATTTTTCTTGGGATTTGGACCGTTGATCCTCATAACGGTTGCATTTTTCTCAGCTCTATACCTGGTAAATTTTTTTCCATTCAACTTGTGCATGCCTCTTTTATGCAGCACTTTGCATGTTAGTTAATGCATATATGATCTTGGCCAGCATGATTATTCTTTCGGCCATTGACTTGTTAGTTATGACATGTTGCTCTTAAATTAACATATATTCGTATTCTTCAAGCCCCGTCGATTCTGTAATATTCAATGCCTTTTCCTATAATCTTTTAGAGAGATTAGGATTTGATAGTTTGGTGTGTAATGTTGCAGTATTTTGGACCAACTTTTGTCCATGATGCAAGCAAGATGTCACTATCACCCCCCCAGTATGTGGATCCTTATGCACTCTTAGAAGATGAAAGAATATCACAGATAGCTCCTCAGCTAAAATGAAAAGCAGCATTTCACATACTTAGGTTAGGAATCTCGTTACATATATCAAGTTTCTGTGTACTTAGCCTTTGCTGATTAGTTTCTTTGTAAAATATCACCCTGGAACTTGTTACTTGCTGTCTATTGTGCATTCACCGCCGACTCCATTTTTTACAGCTACATTTTTCTTTTTGCATATATGAATAACATATGATATGTAAATTTCAAATTTAAATGAAATCTCATCAGGTGAAGCATTGCTAAAAATTCTTTAGTTTTCCTTTAAAAGTTATTAAATCAATCTGGATCAAGCTACTTATGACATGAAGTACCTGGAACTTGACAAACAATGATGGGTTGGGTTTTTTTGTACAAGAGATATGATATATTGATATGGTGATGGTGTCTTAAGCAGGAAATTCTCTCAACATTAAATCCAAGACCATATGCTCTTAAGAGTTAACAGGATCCAATTAAAAAATAAAAGGTAGTTTGGAATGATGTACTTCACAGTTCAAATCATAACATGGAATTATGAATAGCAAAATCCTCCAAAGAAGCATCCATTTATGTTAAATAAATAAAAAGATTGAATTGCAAGAGTCAATTGCACATTGTCACGGCCTTGGACACATTTGCACTTGAATTTACTCAAAAATCTTGAGCTAAGATCGAGTAAGCCTAACCCTTAATACGAAAATCACTTCACTAACACAAGTGAAAATCACTTCACTAACACAAGTGATTTGTACAAATGATTCACACACCCTAAACTTCAAACTCTAATCCCTATTTATTCTCATCCACTTCAGCAATGGACGGCTTTGATTAAATCTAATCAATGGTTCAGATCGAGTGTCTAGAATCTTTATTACAAATATCTAATCCACCACACTTCTCCAAATACTTCTAGATTATTCTACAACACTCTTTATTCTTCTGCATATATCTATACTCTTTTAGAATATTCTAACTTTCTAAAGTCTTCTAGGACATTTTAGGGTCTTCCAGGACCTTCCCGACATTCTGAAACCATCTAGAGAATTCTCAAATACACCAGAGTACTATATAAACACCGTCAAAAGTAACATTTTAAAATTTACGGTAACAACAATCTTATCAACAAAATAGCTACCCACAAAATAAAATAATAAAAAATCCATCAAATGGTTGCCAACTGCAGCCCATTGATGTAGAGAAGAAAAATACATTGGAATTGGGATGGAACAAAAGGGATCACTATTAGTAGTAATTTGTTTGGTCTTCAAGGATGATACAAATACATTTTCCTTCTTTATTTCCCCCCAAATATAAGTAGTTATTTTAATTTTTGAGCTTAAATATGTAAAAAGTAAAAATCGAAAATAAGCAATTTTTTGAGAAACAAGAAGTGAGCTTCTACAGTTCTACGAGAAGCAGAGGTAAGCTGAAGATAGAAAAGACTAGTCCATTGATTAAGACTTGAATGGCTGGTAGACTTTAAGTTCTTTAACAATTCCTTCGATTGATCCAGCTGCAGCAACAAATGAGACCAGCAAGCAGAACCCACTTAGCAACTTCAACAGTAACCATATCATAGAGAACTTTGGAACTTTAGCTTGTACCAGATACATCTGTGTTGGAAAGTGCACTGTCAATGGCCAGAATACAAGAGCTCCAAGTAAACCCAAAATACTGTTGAAGAAAGGAAATATCACAGCAATCACTGCTGAGAATATCACATACACTGTCCTCCATATTAGCCTCAAGAAATTCATTCTTAAAGTTCCAACCAATGGAATCTTGATGTGATGCTCTTTTGCCATGAAGCTACTTTGAGGCCAACGCTCCTTAGCCCAGTTTTCCACAAGCGAAAAAACCGGCTGTGAGAACACCTGATAGGCGCCGACGAGATGAACGGCGATGAAAATGTTACCGATGTCAACAAGCCAAAAAGGCTCATAGAAACCAAATCCTGTTAAGAAGTTTCCAGGTGCATCATTCCCAAATGCTGCATAGCCTACAATGCCACATAACAAGTAGAAAAATGTGGTGATTGCCACTGATGTAGTAGCAGCAACCTTCATCTCTCTGTTCTCCGGTTTACTCGATTTTAATGTGTCCTGTATCTCAACAATGACTGAGCTGAAGTTATATGCAAAAGCAATGTTTCCCAAAGCTGTGAAAGTATTCCATAGCTTCTGGCTGCTTGTCACATCCACTCCAATGGTAACCCCAGTAATGCTTGTCCTGGCATGGCTTTCCCCTTACAAAAACAATACAAACATCCATCACTCTTAAAATGCTAAGAAATTCAGATGAATAAATGTGTTCATTTAAAGTAAAGGCAGTGTTGAACCTGCAACTTTGGCTATGGAGAGACCAATCCCTATGGAAGCATAACCAAAAGACATGACAGCAGCAAGAGCAGAGAGCAATGAAAGTTCATGCAAGTCTGGGATTTGGCTTAATATAATCTCAATGATGGCAAAGATGAGCATGTAAGGGTAATTAGTAACATGACACGCCGCTTCATGACCATTTTTGTGATAACAATTGGATCTTTTTACGGCCCTGGTTTCCAAGAATTAAGGAATAACAATCTAATTAATCTCCAGGAAACAATGGATGCAGTGATAGTGTATGTGTATCCAAAGGATCTAGTGGGAGGTTTTTATGTTCTTACACCATGCTAATGGATGCAGTGATAGTGTATCCAATGCCTGCTCCGATCTGATTAATGTACTGAGCCAATCCACAATAATGGTATTGACTTCCTCCTGGGAATAAACACACAGTACAATTCAATAATCACACATCTTATCTTAATTAAATGTGCTATCTAAAAAAATAATCAGCTACTAATTAGTCGTCATATAAAAATCTGTATTCGGTATCACATAAATTTTATAATTGATTTAACGACTATTTTTTTTTTTATGTATATGCATTATCTTTTATTTTAATGCATGTTTTAAATTAAATTTGGATTGGTCAAGTGGTCAGCTTACTTGGCCACTTAAATAAGTGTCTGAGGGTTTGAATCTTGCTATACAATAATACATAGCAGCTAAACACTTTAAATGGAATTTAGATCTACGGACTACGTCGAAATACTCAAGCCGCTATTTTTCTTGTAAGCATGTACAACAGTGTTAGATTAATTAGCAATTTACCTAGAATATTCTTGACCATGGTCCTGTAGGTGCGGTTCCTGGTTCCATGAAGAGGGTGAGGGGACTTATAACAATCGGTGAGAAGAAAAGATGTGTAGAGAGTGATGAATGAGAAAAGCATGAGGACAACGGGTCCTGCAATCCAACCCAACTGGGCAATGGCCCATGTCAGTGATAGCACCCCTGACCCTATAACTGCCGTCAAGATATGTGCACTTGCTGTTATCCATGTTCCTTCATCACCATACAATTTCATATATAAGTTCATTTTAGTCACATCAGAATATAAATATTAGTGTGCATGAAGTTTGAAGCACCATGCCGTCGTAGATATTACCTTTACGTTTTGGATGACCATCTTCATCATATTCAGAGCCATACCCATCATGTGCTGCTTCTTCTATGTAAGGGCTTGCATTGGCCTCCATCGCCATTCACTTCTCCTGTTATCTTTGAACCAGTCAATACCCCTTCAACCTTCATCACTCATGAGCTATATAACGTATTGTCTATGTTTACTTATTCTTACTTTTGGTAAAAAAATTGCTAGAGTAACTAAAATCAAATAAAATTAGTTAGTATAAAATATACGTGGAATGATACATTATATATTAAAAATAAGTTTAAAAAAACATGTATATTTATACCTAAATATATAATAACTAATTTTAATACTTGATTTTGGTATATATTTATTATTTTTTCAAAAAGTTACAATATATATATTTATACATAAATATTTAGCGATTAATTTTAGAGCATACATGTCCATTTTGTTTTGGTAATAATACCATCCTAATATTTGATTTAATAATTTTGTATTTCTTTCCTTTCATATTATTTGTGGTTTTGATTTTTTATTTATTAAACAACTAATGTATATAGTCAGCCAAAAAATCAACTAATGTATCTAGACACAGTAGCGGAGCCAAGGGGACCATGGTGGCCATGGTCCTAAGATTTCTAAAAAAAATTAGGGTAAAGTATGGTTTATATATGTTTCTAAAGTTGGCGAAAAGTTTCAAAAATATTCCTAACATTTAATTTGATTCAATTTTACCCCTAACGTTTTCGATTGGTTTCAATTTTATCTCTAATCTTTGATAATTATAGCCTCAAATTTTTCAATTTTTCGACGATTAAAAACAAAATTGAAAACAATCGAAAATGTTAGGGATAAAATTGAATCAAATTAAACGTTAGGGATATTTTTGATACATTAACCATACTTTACCCAAAAAATTAATAGTAATTTACTTGTTATAATAATATTAGTTTGTTATTAATATTTAGTTCATTATTAATATTAGTTTAACTATTTGTAAATATATGTATAATATTAATGTGTAGTGTGTTATGAAATTTTTAAGTCAATATACTATATCTTATAGGATTTTACATAGATTGTTATAATAATTTTGTTTTAGAAATGTGTAATTTGAAAATAATATAAACTAAATAATAAAAATATTAGTCCAATATTTTTTTAAAACTGAAATAAAATTAATTATTTTCTATTTGAGTTCATATTTATTACTTCTTCTATAAATGCATTATTATTACCTTGGTATCTAAATGTTTCTATAATTATTTTTAGAAGTTTATATATATATTCTAATTCTTTTATATTAAATTCAATGTCTAATCTTCAATGTTTTGCTAACCAACTTACTAATCAACATTATAAATTAAATTGTTTTAAAATTAATTGTAAAAATAAAGTATATTTTTTATTCATAAAATTTATTAAAAATTTTAAAAATATTCATAAATTTCTTTTATTTTAATTTTGTTTCTAATATTTTCTATTTGCATCAAATAAGTTTTCGATTTTAGCTCCACTCATATAAAAATTCTGGTTCCGCCACTTCTAGTTATACACCAAAGCCACAAATGATATTTTTTTTTGTTGTCTAAAGCCACAAATGATATGAAAGTGAAAGAGTAAATTTCTAGAAAGATTTCGGAAAAAAAATCAGTTTTATTAATACGCTCATGACTGTTACAGTATTATTTATTTTCGATTATCAGAAAATGTATACTTGGTAATAGAAATCTTAACATATATTCACTTTCCACTATTTCTCATTTGCATTAATGAGCATTAATCAGCATTCCATCTTATTATTTTTTCAAAACCGCGATTATCATGTAGCATTTCACATCAAATTGATAAGAGCATTTAAAATAGTTGAATGGTGTGTTATTATGATTAATGAATATCTAGCAAGATCAATTGAATTGTCATTGCTTGCTCATAAAATTTCTAGAGCGATCCTATTTATATATTTATTTTATTCAATTTCAGCAATTATTCCTAATTTATTCTCACAACTTTTTTTTTTCTGTCTTTTTCATTTTCTTCCTCTCTTTCTTATAAACTTGCATCCATTTTAAATAAGAACTTATATTTTAAGTGGTTTGTATTGTATTTTGTTTGATTTTGTTCATAAAATTTATTCGTTTTCTCCATAAATTTCTATTCATTTTTCTTATAAATTCTTATTTGTTTTTCTATAAATTCTTGTCGATCTTTACTTTAAAAGAGAAACACTAAGGGGAAAGGATCCGCCTGAACAATATACTTGTGCACAGTAAATAATTTAGTTAACCAAATTAGTTGATCACATAAAATTATTGAAAATCTTATTACTTTTACAATGATGATAATATTTATAAAATAATTAATTTTGCTAAAAATACAATCTGTTCTTTACTTATTGTAATATATTTACTATCATTGTTGAAAATTTCAAAATCTTATTTTCCTATTAAAAAATTAGAATCCATTCAGTGTAAAAAAAAGTACTATATCAAAATTAAACTAAGAAAATCGATTAAAAATTATTAAACAATTTAATATATTTAACTAAATTTATCGATTTTAATATAACAACTGAACATGAGGTTTGACTATACTTAAATTTTCACCTAAAAAAAGTATTATTTTCTATTCTTCTTGTTAACCAAAAAAAAATGTGAAAGAAACCCACCAGTCTAACGGGAAAAAAAAAAAAAAAATATGCTTGGGACACGGAAACGAACGGAGACGGCGGATACTACAAAGACATTGGTAAAGAAATTTTTTTTTAAATAAATAAAATAAAATTGGTATTTATTAAAATATATATTTCTGGATATATTTATCAAAATATTTTATATTAGCAGTACCGGTCCAGATTGGTATTAGATTATTTCCAATACCGGTCCGGACTGGTACTGAACTATTTTTTTTTAAATAAAATACACTAGTACCGGTCCATGATGGACCGGTATTGATACCGGTCCACTGGTTCAAAAATTAATTAAAACAATAATGATGTTTTTAATGACGTTTTAAAACAATAATAATTACTTTTGCAATACCACTCTCTTTCTCTTTTGAAAAAAATTAATAATGTTTAAAAACAACAATAATTATGATGAGGGTCCCAACCGAGGCGTCACAACAAGATTAATTCGGAGTTCCCTTATCTTTTAAAAACAAGTTTAGTGTCGTTGTAGGGGAATCCAAATAGTTTATGTTGCGAGCAACGACGGTGCTCGTCAAAAGATGAGTTGTCACAAGAGCTTGCAACCAGTTCAAAAATACAGAGTATAGGACTCGGGTCGTTCTCCCAACGAGTTAACGTAAGGGACGATTTTGCTTGTGAGAAAATCAGGGGTTGCAATTGTGTGTGTGTGTGAACAGAGATTAAAAGAGAGATCGAGAGAGAAACTGATAAAGAGGGGTGCCAGGTCATGGATCAAGGTATCATGTGTCCCCATAAACACCACTAATCCCAAATATAGATGGTTGTCACGTAACCTGCGGAGCCACACTCTACCAAACGGTCGAGTGGGTAGATCAACACTGTTCCATAAGTCCCAGGTTTCTCATACTCTAGTGCAACAAACCTAGGTCTTTGGAACATGGATAAATCCTCCATGTTCACCTCATTAAGAACTCACTCTCACTAGCGAAAGCCTGACGTCTATAGAACGGTGTCAACCCAAGGATTAACCCATCTTTTCTTTAGGGATTAGTGGCTAGGATCATCCACACCTCAACCCATGACCAAAGCACAAGATCACTACTCCATATTAAAGCAAACAAAACATCAAACACTTGGTAGGCAAGAAATAAAGACATGATATAAATTATGGAAAATAAACTAGCAAGAGAATCAATAGAGGAAATCAACAAGTAGATCAAAAATCAAAAGCATATGAATCATAAAAGAGCATAAACATAAACTCACTACAACAATTCCGCCAGATAGCGGCGGTTGTTTAGTGGCGGTTTTAGGTTTTCTTAAACCACCGTTAAACAATGATTGGCGGCGGTTTTTGTGGCGATTTTTACAATATGCTGCTAAGTTTTGGATTTAGCGGCGGTTTAGGCTCAACCGCCGCTAAATAGGTATATTTCTCAACCGCCGCAAAATGTCGAGTTCGTGGGCATTTAGCGGCGGTTCTTGTTAAAACCGCCGCTAAATGGAATTAAAATATTAATAACTTTTTTTAAATATATTTAAAAGCAATATATTTTTTAACACTTTTATAGTAAAAATGATAAATAAAAATAGTATATGCGTTGAACTTTTTTGTGCAAGTTTATAAGAAAAAATTTGTTGAAAACTATATCTTTTAAAAAATTATTAAAGAAGCGTAAATAATTACATAAAATTATAATAAAAGAAAAGTTACATGTTAAAAAAATAATTCATATCGCTTCGAAATAATTAATTAAAAAGTGATGACATCAATTTTCAGACTTAGCAAAATATTTTTTATAAATAATAAAAAATATAAATTATAACTTAACTAAATCTCTTATTGAAAAATATCAATAATTAAAATTTGTGTCATATATATATATATATATATATATATATATATATATA
>JASCZI010181269.1:212362-224117 GCA_036250425.1 Stylosanthes scabra | reverse complement strand
CTAAGGAACTTCTTGATCATCTTGAAAGTGTGCTTGCAAATGAACCTGTTACAGTCAAGAGTGGACAGAACAATGTGGAGGTTAAACCACAGGTGTGTAGTGCCAAATGATAGATTCACTTCTATGCCTCTTTGATCTTAGGTGACATACATTATAATTTTCAATCAGCGAATAAATTCAGACTTATAAATATGTTGAACTTGAAAATAGTGTTCATGTTGATGGACTTGGTGGTTTTAGATTCAATATAAGTAGTGGTCCGCGTCAATTTTGTCTCCCTGAGTGGATTAATTTATGTATATGTATCAAACTTTGAGAAATGACTATTAAATGTGTATAAACGTGCAGGGTGTAAGCAAAGGGCTTGTAGCAAAGAGGCTGCTTTCCATGATGCATGAGAATGGAATGTCTCCTGATTTTGTTTTGTGTATCGGAGATGACCGGTCCGACGAAGACATGTTCGAAGTAATCACCACTTCGATGGCGACAACCCCAAGGGCTGAAGTATTTGCATGTACTGTTGGTAAAAAGCCAAGCAAGGCTAAGTATTACCTTGATGATACTGCTGAAATTGTGAGATTGGTGCATGGTTTGGCTTCTGTTTCGGAGCAAACGGTGTTACTCTAGGCATGGTTGTGCAAGGTATCACTATTTAGCCTCAGTTGTGCTCTCCATACTTTTGATCTTTTTTTAATTTCTTTTTCTTTGTTGTGATAATATGCGGTGTATATTGTTACATTTGTTACTGAGTCCTTGTAGGTATTCTCTTGTCTCAAGTGTTTGTTTCTATTATCAGGAGAACTTGTAAATATAATTTGTTTTATTTAGCATTCTGAAATGTGTTTTGAAGATACTTGATGCTGGTTTGTTTTGGATGTTGGATCATCTCTGGGAATTAAATAGTTTGACAAGGAAAATGAGTATGTCTATATGATGCTTGTGTTGTGTGTAATTTTCATATTTGTCATAATACGATAAGATACATGCCAGGATCAGCGTATTCATTTCATTGTCAATGGCTATTGGCAAAGCTTGAAATTCTTGTTTTCCCAAAAGGAAAGTGATGATGAGTCAAAAAAAAGGTAGGAGATGAAAGCTGAAAGCTCTAGGAAAATGCCTATACTCGTTTTCTTGAGGCATGGGTTAACCGTGAACGGACTTTGACTCCTCAATTCATTGCATGCACATTCCTACACCTCAAGCTGCTCAAATAATGGAGAGCTTGTAGCTTAAGGTGCTTGTTTAGAATTCTCTCTATTGAATTGTCATTTGTCAGGGTAAAACTTAAACAAAAGATGTAATTGGACTTCAACTGAATTAAGAGGCTACGTTGGTAGTAGAGATGCAATTAAGTCCAATTAACACAATCCAATTTTGGGTTTTTACCAAGTCGAGAGACGAACGATGCAGTCTTTAAGGAAACAGGTCCAAGCAAGACGAGATGGGCCAGGACTGGCCCATTTTGCCTATAACAACCCAAATACTTGTTGGGCTCTCGTGCACTCCACGCTCTTCACTTATTCATATATGACCATATGAGTCAACTTGAAGTCTTCGCACGACCAAAAACCGAAAAAACCTCAAGTCTTCGTTCTAACTTGATGCGGTGCCTGATAACTTAGGCAATTTATGTATCAAATCAATCAAATTAATACTATAACATGAGGTCCATGAATATTCAAGTTGCCTCTAGTCCAAGGTTAGTAGATCGAAGATACTTAGCCACAATAAATGAACACTAGTAAGAACACTCATGTTTTAAATCTCAAGTGCTTGCCAGTGCCACATTTAAAGCATAGTTTATATTGTTAGAGAGAAGAAGTATTATTTGAACCTCAGTAAAGGATATTATGGCAAATAAATAGTAGAGTTAGTTATTTATCTTATGTGTTTTAAGGGTAGATTAATAATATTAAAAAAAGATACACATAAGACACGTATTAATAAGATCCACAAATAAATAATAATGTGCATGTTTGATTTAGGTAGCAAGGACCATAAATGAAAGGAGCCAATCCCCGTGTGTGAATGGTATCGCATGTTTCCTTGAAAGAAAGGTAATTAAGAAACTTAGAAAACAGAATGACCAAACCGGAATTCAACTCTCCAAATTACTAATTTAACCAATCACGGTCAAACCCAAAAACAAATAAATCATGAGAAGGTAGAAGGGAGAGATATATGATATGATATGTGATGGGAAAAGAGGAGATAGTGGAGAAAGCATTCAGGAGCTTAGGTAAAGGGTTCGACTTGACCTCCGATTTCAGATTGGAATTCTGCAAAGGGCAACAGCGTATTGTGGTTCTTAACGAAACTGAGAGAAGGGATGTGACGGTGCCTGGTTTTGGTGCCGTTAAGGATGTCTCTGTTGACATCAAATGCGACAAAGGTGACCGCACTCGTTACCAGTCCGACATCCTCACCTTCACCCAAGTAAGTAGTAATCAATCAATTTCATCATCTATCATTCTTCTTCAGCTAATTAAGGTTTTAATTAAGTTAATAATGAATGACTATCAGATGTCGGAGGTGTTCAACCAGAAGAGCTCAGTAGATGGGAAAATACCATCAGGGTACTTCAACAGAGTGTTTGGATTTGATGAAGGTTCGTGGGCAAGTGAAGCAGCCAACACAAAGAGTTTGGGTCTTGATGGATATTTTATAAATCTCTTCAATCTTCGTATTGATCGATATCCTCTTCAACTATCCAAACAACTCATTCAACATCTTCCTTCTTCCTGGGATCCTCCTGCACTTGCAAGGTATGAGCCTCAGCCTCCACACAATCATCCATTAACTTCATAACTAACTTCATGCCAAATTTATTGACACTACTCTTTTTTTTTTTTTAATTGATTTTTAAATGTCTTTTGCTTCACTCGTTATCTACTCAAGATGAATTTTTAATGCCAAAATATTCTTACTGTATATAAAAATGAAAAAGATTACGTTAAGCCTGACTGATTAATTAGCGAACCAGGTCAAATAAGTAGCTAGGTTTGGAGCAAGATAATTTACTAATTTGTCCACTGTGGACGTGGTTTTCTTGTATATAGCATCAGCACGTATACAATACAATGATATAAGATGAAGTGGTCCATTTCATCTTTTACTTTCTTTATTATTATTATTATTATTATTATTATTATTATGCGTTAGTCAACTACGACTCATGGCCATTGAGAAATGCACTCCATCCACCTCTTTAAAACTAGTTATTAAAGCCGGTCTGAAACCGAGACCATGAATTAATGAGACAGGAAATTGTGCAAAAACTACACTCCATAGACCATATATAAGCTACTACGAAATATTAGTTGCCTCAATTCATAAGTTTTCTACGTCGAATACTTAAAAATTCTTGATACATATATCCTACCTACAATTATTTATGGGTTTGGAAATGAAATTATTTTAATATCACGCTCCTCGATATAGATCTAATTATTATTAGTGCAAAATTAATATAGTCAGCTAGATGGATCACTAATTAATCCAACAACTGTGTTGTTTGAATTGCATAACGAGGTTTACGGAGAAGCTAAGCTCAAGTTGGTTGTCATGCTCATGCATGCTGTCCCAGCAAATAAACAACCCTACTTTTGAATTGACTTTTTATCCCTTTGATTCTTTCAACTATACTCATCTTTCCATAAAACGGTTTCTAACGTCAATAGTTTTGAACTACTTTATAAAAGAAAATGCCACATGCCCTATAATTATTTGATTGAACTTTAAGTTTTCACCATAATGCCGCTTATCTTCTAGTTTACGGATATGATCTTCAATTTTAATTACTTATATTAACAAACTATATCATTATATTTATGTTCATTATCGTCCAAGAAAATTCTATCGCCAAATTTCTAAGATGCTAACCAGAAAGTAAGTGGAAAATACAAGAGATTATGTATGATTTTTTTTTCCCACCACTGTTGTTCATGGGTCGCCTTCTCATATTATTGGATCAGTAGATCTCAATTATTGAATTATATAAATTTTAAAAATAACAAAAGATGTCAAGTTATCAACGGTGCAATAATGTTGGAAAGTTTCTATAAGAAAAACGTGTCACACAGGCTAACTAAATTATCATTTTTTTCCCCTCATGATTTTTTATTTGATGATTCTGTGTTCAGATCAAGCTCTGATCTGGGATTGCGCCAAATATTTAAAAAAAAAATATGTTCCGATAGTATGAACTATTTGAACTTAAAGGACCTGAATTTATTTATTTATTTTTTGTGGAGTGAAATTATTCTAAAATGAAAAAAACAAAAGCAGTAAATTAATAGCATCATCGGCTAAGCAATGTTACATAGACACAGTGAAATTATACACACAAAGTTTTCATGTATCCTGGCAACTATAGTCTGGGAATGGGTCAATTTTTCATTAATAACTCCATTAATTTAAGTTATGTAAATGTGATTAATTAATTTAAACAGATTCATTGAGAAATACGGGACACATATCCTAGTAGGGTTGAGCATTGGTGGCAAAGATTTAGTGCTTGTGAAGCAAGACGTGTCTTCCAATTTGGGGCCATCAGATCTGAGGAAGCACTTGGATGACCTTGGAGATCAGTTATTCACTGGCACTTGCAATTTACTCCCTAAAACCAAAGATCACAAGAACAAGGTTTTACACTTTACTTTCTTCTTTTCTAATGCCTACCTATTACTAGCTAATAGCTTTCCTTAATTTGATTCTATTATAATGCTAAATGATGTATACAGATACCACAGGCTTTTGATGTGTTTGGTCCCAGAACTGTTGCCTTCAATAGCTCCACATCCATTTGTTCAAAGGATGTAGGTTCTCTCCCATTTCAGTTGGTTATATAATTGTTGATGTTTGAATTGAGACAGAATATGATTTTATATATGGTAATGTGTGCAGGGAATAACAGTGATTTGTACAAAGAGAGGAGGAGACACACAAGTGAGCAACCATTGTGAGTGGCTTCTGACAGTTCCAGAGAAGCCAGATGCAATTAATTTCAACTTCATTCCAATCACTTCTCTTCTTAAAGGTGCTCCTGGCAGAGGCTTCCTCTCACATGCTATCAACCTCTACCTCAGATGTAATAACCTTATTTCTAATTTTGATTACATTGAAGTGATGATGGGTGGTGAATTAATTAGACTTTAATGTGAAATATGCAGATAAACCTCCTATGTCAGATTTGCCATACTTTCTTGACTTCCAAGCACATAAACTTTGGGCTCCCATTCACAATGATCTGCCTTTGGGTCCACTCACAAACAGAACCAATCCTTCACCTTCTCTCACATTCAACTTGATGGGTCCCAAGCTTTATGTCAACACAGCTAAGGTACAATTTATTCATTCAACTAGTTACATTCCATGCATTTTCTTCTCCTTCTGCCTAATAAGTTTCCTTGTCCTAATTACATAACAGGTTACCGTGGGTAAGAGACCAATCACAGGGATGCGCTTGTTTCTTGAGGGCATGAAGTGCAACAGATTAGCCATACACCTGCAACACCTGTTAAACACTCCAATAATGTTTGATGGGAAAATAGAGGACACCACAATATGGTCAGAAGAAGTCAACGATGACCGTTTCTTTGAAGCAGTCAACAGCAAGAAATTCTCTCATGTGTGCACAGCACCAGTGAAATACGACACTAGATGGCGCACTGAAAAAGATGATGTGGCATTCATTGTCACTGGGGCACAACTTCATGTGAAGAAACATGATTCAGCAAGGAATGTACTTCATCTTAGGCTACTGTTCTCTAAGGTGTCTAATTCTGCTGTTGTAAAATCAAATTGGACACAAGGCTTATCATCAGGGTTGTCCCAGAAATCTGGGTTATTCTCAGCAATAAGCACATCAATTATCTCTGGTAGTAACAAAGATCAGAAAAAAGCAGCATCAGTGGTTGTGGATTCAAGTGTGTTTCCAACAGGGCCACCAGTGCCAGTGCAGACACAGAAGCTGCTGAAATTTGTTGATCTGTCACAGTTATGCAAGGGGCCACAAGATAGCCCTGGGCATTGGTTGGTGACTGGAGCAAGATTGGTGTTGGATAAGGGTAAAATACGTTTATGGGTTAAGTTCTCCTTGTTAAACACTGGTGCATGAAACAGCAACAACATAAAAGAATTGTTTGAGTTCTATATCAGCAATTACACGCATATATATAGATTATAGGTTGAATGATTAGAATAGTTACTCCATGTCATTACATTCTTCCTTTCTCTTCATTCTTTCTTTGTTTTTGTTTTCAAAAAACAATATGTATATTTCATTTTTTCCAATAAAAAAAACATATGTGTATATAACTTAAGGAAGAGATGACACATTGACACATGATTAGGTTCCAATCCACCTCATGGAAAAAAAGGGGTCAAAATGGGCCATCTTCCTAACATTTGAATTCAAATATCACCAACTATAAGATTAAGGAATGTATTGTTTTTGCTACTCTCACATGAATTACTTTTAAAATATAATATAAATAAATAATTTAACAATTTAGGATAATTAAAAAAAAAAAGAAGAGCAAAGTGAGAATAAATTTGATGGGATAAAAAAAAGGAATATATGGAAATTGGTAATGTGAAAGAGATTCCGTTGGTTGATACTTGAACTTGATTGTTGGAATGCGGCAGTTGTTGACTTGGTGGAACTTGTGTGCTCTTGTCTTCGTCTCTCTGGCTTTCTTCCTCTATTCTCATTCTCCCACTCCCATGGCTCAAGATTCTTCCAAATCCATCTACGGTTTCACTGTCAAGGTCAGTTAAGTTAACTTTCCCCCTTTCCTCAAATCACTACCCTAATTTGGATGCCTCTGCTATAATAATTGAAAATTGCGTGCAGGACATTGATGGTAACGATGTCAGTTTGAATGAATACGGTGGCAAGGTTCTGCTCATTGTCAACGTTGCCTCCCAGTGGTAAGTGCTCTGCTCACATACTCTTCATACATATCTTATACTACCAATCTCAATCCCTAATTCTTGATTGCTGCAGTGGTTTGACACAAACAAATTACAAAGAACTCAATGTACTCTACAACAAGTACAAGGATCAAGGTACCTTTCTCACTTCACTTAAATCAATGGAATACATACATACATACATGTCAAGGATTCAATTTTGTTTGTGTACAGGGCTTGAAATCTTGGCATTTCCATGCAATCAGTTTGCCGGACAGGAACCAGGAAATAAAGAAGAAATTCGGCAAGTTGTATGCACAAAGTTCAAAGCTGAATTCCCTATCTTTGATAAGGTACTTAATTTCTCATCTTACATGGAATACAACTTTGTCTTTCCAATCCTAAGATACTTTTTAACTGTTATCTAGATCGAAGTCAATGGGAAGAACGCAGCACCACTTTACAAATATTTGAAGGAGCAGAAAGGAGGAATATTTGGAGATGGCATCAAGTGGAACTTCACAAAGTTCTTAATAACCAAAGATGGTAAGGTCATCGAAAGATATGCTCCTACCACTTCCCCTCTCAAAATTGAGGTATCACATCATTTTACACTTTATTTTAACTGGATCCTTCTTCAAATGTTACATATCAATAACTTGTATGTATATCTTTCTTTTCACAGAAAGACATCCAGAAACTCTTACAGTCTTCTTGAGTTTCAAGATTTGACTGTCTCACAGGTTAGTTTTCTCCCTTCCTTAGTATTTGTTGATTCTATATCTTGCTTATGCATTCATGTGGTGATCAAGTCAACCATTTCTTCACCCAAATATTCTGGTTGTGGTTTATTACTTCAAAGAGAAATATTAATCCCCTTTATTTGGAAGTAGTAGTGTATTTGTAATACTTTCTCTTCCCTGGAAGGATTCTTGAATTGCTAAGATGATTATTACTCCAATGGAAACTGCATCTCTGACCTTGTAGTCTTGTGTACAGGTCACAGGAAATGTCTACAGTGCTTTCAAAGAACCAGCAGCTTCTGAATGCATGTAGTTGTTTATTAAGGCCAATTGTTATCATTTTGTAACACATCTCCTTTATGTGGATTATGCAATAACCAATAAGTATGGTTTGGCACTATCACCATGTCGCCAAAACAACAAAATACTGTGTTTGGATGCATGTTTATGTTAATGTGTAATTGTGTATGATCATAGATTTAATCCGTTGCCACCGCTGTTGTGCTGTACTTGTCTACCATACAAGCATTTGTTCCTATTGAAATTTTCTCACACAATTTTAAGCATAATGATGAGAATTGAGAATAATTGTTTCCCCCATTTCCATCATGTCTCACTAAGAAAAAGTTTTTTATATTGTAAATACATTAGAAACAAATGCAGTATTAAAATTTGTCATGCGGACGAGAGTTGCATAAAAATAAAAAAGAATATATAGTTAGATAATTAGATGTTTGTATTTGTTTTATGTAGACACATCTTAAAATTAAATTTGGTTATTAGTGTTTTTTTTTTTCCTTTTGGAAGACATGCTTAGTTTGTTAATAAAAAATCAAAATATTTTAACAGCCTTTTGAAGCCCATAATTAAATGAAATAAAAAAAAAAGATACGAAACTATTGTCCAAAAAAAAACCTACGAAACGATGCGTTGAAGGGGTTATCAGCTTTGAAGTTCATTACGATCGTTGTTGGCCAAGAACGCAGCATTACCTCCTCACTCCACATTCTCAGCCTTCAGTAATCAGCTGCATCAACCTATTTCAACAAAAGATGCATATTTGTGACACATAATCTCTTCACTTTTGAGAACACCACAAGATTTGTGGCTTCTAAATTTAATTTTGCTTCGCAAAGGGTGTTCCTCTCAGCTAACTCGTAAAATGGCTTCCACGATTTTCAGAAGCTTTCAAGTTCACTCCTTTATGCTTTACCCAACATCATTAGTCACAAGGAGAAATGGGGTTTTCCGCTTCACAACGAAGGCCTCACAAACCCAACAAACCAGAGTTTCACAGAGTACACAGTCCAAAAAGCTTGACAAAATCCCAAAAGACTATGAAGCAGTTATTGGGATTGAAACTCACGTTCAGCTCTCAACTCTCACTAAAGCATTCTGTGGCTGCCCTTACAATTATGGCTCCCATCCCAACAGCACCATTTGCCCCATTTGCATGGGTTTGCCCGGTGCATTGCCTGTGCTCAATTCTAAGGTCATTGAATTTGCTGTCAAGTTGGGTCTTGCCCTTAATTGCAGCCTGGCTTTGAATTCCAAGTTTGATAGGAAGCAGTATTTCTATCCAGATCTTCCAAAAGGGTATCAGATTTCTCAATTTGATGTCCCAATTGCCACTTCTGGTTTTCTTCATGTGGATATTCCTGTAGAGTTTGGTGGGGGTCACAAGAGGTTTGGCATTACAAGGGTTCACATGGAAGAGGATGCAGGCAAGCTACTACACACAGAAGGTGAAAATTACTCACAGGTATTCCTTTTTTCTTCTTTTTTGGAACTTTAGTTATTTCTAACTAGGAATAAGATGTGGAAATGGTTTAACACGTCTATTATATTTGGACATTTCCTCATATAGATTTTGTAGTGTACATTGTACAATTCATTATTTGATCACGCAGAAGAGCTCAACAACCTTTATCTAGGATAAAAGTGTGTTAAAGTTGGTGGTGGTTTCATGATAGGTTGATCTAAATAGAGCAGGGGTACCTTTGCTTGAGATTGTTTCCGAGCCTGATATGAGAACTGGTATTGAAGCAGCAGAGTATGCAGCTGAAATACAGAGATTGGTTCGGTATTTGGGAGTGAGCAATGGCAATATGCAAGAAGGATCTCTTCGTTGTGATGTCAATGTCTCAATTCGACCTATTGGTCAATCAAAATTTGGGACAAAGGTATGTAGCTTTTGGCTTTTTGCAGACCCGTAACTGAATTTTTGGTATTGGAACTTTGGTTCATCACGGAAGCTTGCTGGATGTTCGTTACTTTAAAATTGTTATTACTATTCTTTTGGACAACAACTAAGTGCATAGAGTTTTTGACTGTTACTAACCTCAAGGCTGAAAGAATTATGAATAGATATTATTATAAGCAGGTGTTTTGAATTGGAGAACCTTGTCAAATATCTTTTTTGTTGCAATACTTTAACAAAGTTCATCTGCCCTTGCTTTTGGTAGAAATAAAGGTTCACAAAATGACTACCTTTTTTCCCCTCAATGCAATAAGAGAAAAAGACAATTTATTTCAGCATTAGCAGCTAATTTGAACAATTGTCTGGCAGGTTGAAATAAAGAATTTGAACTCATTTTCATCTGTGAGCAGAGCCATTGATTATGAAATTGCGAGACAGGTGCAACTCCATAAAGAAGGCCAGGAAGATCAGATAGTACAGGAAACTCGTCTATGGGAAGAAGGTGCTCAGGTTAGTGTTGTGATTTTGTTTTAGTTTTCTTTCCAGTCTAGCAGGCTGTAGTCATTTAAGTGGATTACTTCTTTTATCTGTTTAGAAAACAATTACAATGAGGAAAAAGGAAGGGCTTGCTGATTATCGATATTTTCCAGAACCAGACTTGCCAGCAGTAATACTTTCCCAAGAATATGTTGATGGCATTCAAAGTTCTTTACCAGAGCTTCCAGAAATTAAGCGAAGAAGATATGAAAACATGGGCTTAAGCATGCAAGATGTTCTTTTCCTGGCTAATGACAAAAATGTGAGTTTGCTGCTGTTTTCTGATATTTAAAAAAGAAACAAATAAATGGCAATAAATTGTATTACACTATGAATGCAAGTGATCTAACAAGATTTTTATTTTCTGAAATGATTATTAGGTTGCGGATTTTTTTGATGCTACTATTGCAAAGGGTGCAGATGCAAAGCTGGTTGCCAACTGGATTATGAGTGATATTGCTGCCTTCATGAAAAATGAGAAGTTGACCATAAATGAAATTAAGCTTACACCTGATGAGCTTTCTGAGTTGATAGCTTCCATTAAAGGTGGAGTCATCAGTGGCAAGATTGGCAAGGAGGTATAGTTTGGTTTGACACTAATGAATGTTGCATAGCTTAGTTCTAAGCTTCATTGATGCCCGAACCGTCATACTTTGCTCATGTCTTTGCAGATACTATTTGAGCTATTATCAAAGGGAGGAACTGTTAAGGGAATTATAGAGGAAAAAGACCTGGTTCAGGTTGGTTGTAGAATCATTCATCATTGAAATTCAATTAAAAATAGTGTGAAATTGGTGCTCTATTTTGATGCTAAGAAAGAAAATGCAATGCTTATGAGGCTTGAAAATTGACAGATAGTAGATCCCAGCGAAATTGAAAAAATTGTGGATAAAGTTATTGCAGATAATCCGAAACAGTTAGAGCAATATCGTGGTGGCAAAACCAAACTACAAGGTTATTTTGCTGGCCAGGTATGAGTTGGAAGCAATTTATTATTTAATTTTCTCACCATATATGAAGTAACCTTTTTACATTTTTTCACAAAGCAGGTGATGAAAGTATCTAAAGGCAAGGCAAATCCAGGTCTCCTTAACAAGATCCTCTTGGAGAAGTTGAATTCAAAGAGCTAATCCTGGTCTAGAGAATTCAAATCTTAGAAAAGACGATTGTGAATTTGTGATAAGTACTAGCAGCTAGGATTATGTTATTCTTCTCTGCTTTCTCCATTGCATCACATTCACATGCATGGGGAAGGAATATAATGAATTATATTGGATTTATGGTGCTTTCTGAGACTGAGAGGACACTTAGCTTGCTACTAAATCCCTCCATCTGCTCAATGTTGTTCATGAAACCATTC
>JASCZI010181269.1:185679-200439 GCA_036250425.1 Stylosanthes scabra | reverse complement strand
TGTCTTTTTGGTAGTATCCATTTATAAATGTTAAATCAACGACTCTATTTATTGCCATGATTAGCTGTGAAGTATTTGAGTCCATATAAAGCAAGACAACTTTCTGGACTAATTTGATATGCTAACACAAGAACCCTGATGCTGGTGTTTGAAACAGATGTTCTACAAACAAGCAAAGAAAACCAATCAGTGTTGTACCATATTATAAACTTTGAAGACCATCAGTTTCGAGTGAAGTCACCTGAATCCTGTTCTGATGTTGAGGCTGTTGGGTAGGAGAAAATAGCTTCATGATGTCTATATATATATATGTGTGTCACTTTCTCCGTTATTTGCTTGGTGGAATTCTGTGGTCTCCCCGATATATGTATTGCAGACTGGAAGTGAGTGTTGGTTAAAGGTCCTACCGTGTTGATTGAAAGAGTTAATACTCTCATTTACATTGTCTGTGATTCTTAATATGTCAATTATAGCATACATAAATTATTGTTCCGATACAGCTGTTCAGTATATGTTAAATGTCATCTTATCCCATGCTATGGTTATTTGTTTAATTGTTTTTCATGGTTCTCGAGATCGTCCCATTTTGAATAGGGATAACAAAACAACCATCCAAAACGAGTATATGTGGGATTTATCCGTCATAGGATTAAAACAGAGATGAGCCCTCACGAATATACATGGATAGAGACCGGAGGAGGTCCTTTTCCTCTGTGGACCCTTGGCATATGAAAATTGCAATTTAGGTTGTGTTTGGGAGAGACAGATTGTGAGATCATTATGGTTGAATAAAGTTCGTTATTGAAGGGGGTTGTAATTTTGAATACAAAAACTAAAATTTGACTACCAAATAAGATACTTAGTTTCAATCTTTATCTCAATCTCCTTAAACAAACATTATCCTAATTCCAGTTTGTATAAAAAGCAAAATTTAGAATTGTAGTTATTATTAGAGTTGTTAGCATGAAATTTAGTAAATTTATTTTATGTTTTTTAATTTTGTGTGCTTTTTAATGAGTGGAATATTTATTTTTTATTTTCTTGTTAGATTATGTTGGATTGTATCAAAAAAAAAAATTTATAACATCAGCAAGAAACTTTCTGAAAATGTTTTGTAGCGTTAATTGAAAGCTCAACTAGAATGACGGTTTTATAATAAAATAATATGATGGAATTGAATCATAGAAACAAAAATTAAAATAAATGTTAAACACATTAGATGATATTTACTGTGATATTAAAAATGTTCTGTCCATGGCCTTAATAATTATAAACTACTTCTGATAGGCTCTCTTACTAAAAATAAAATGGTACCAAAAAAATAATTATAAACTACTTCTGATAGGCTCTCTTACTATAAATAAAATGGTACCAAAAAAATAATTATAAACTACTTCTGATAGGCTCTCTTACTAAAAATAAAATGGTACCAAAAAAAGGGGTTGGGTTAAGGTTAATTGACTCCAAATCTCCTAAAGAAATTCTACATTGAAGAAATTTTTAGAAGAATAGAATAAAGAGATGTATATAAATTTATTTTTAAAAAAAAATAAAAATGAAATGACGCATTCTCCTTCTCTCAAAGTCACATCATCACCTTCTCCTCTTCCTGGTCTTCTTCTTCTCCCAATGTCGGTCTTTGTTTTCTCCTCCTCACGGACTTAAATCTTTTACCATCTCCCGCATTCCACCTACTATCGAAACTTTTTTCCTCTTTCATTGTATGTTTAGGTTCAAACCTTTTTTTTTTTTTTCGGTGAACGCAGTTTGAATTTTAAAAATCGACCAATTTTCAGTTCGATTCAATGGACCGATTTAGAAGCATTTTTATAAAATAGGCGATTTTCGGTATAAACCGAGTGGTATTTTCTGCCTCCTTTTCGGTCAGACCGGTTCAACTGGCCAATCTGATCCAGTTTTTAGAACCATAGCTACCACTAAGATAACGGATATTTTTTTAAATAAATATTTAGTCTTATGAGTGCTGCAAGGAAAGGTTGAGAGGCTACTTTGAGGGAGTGCCGCAGTGGTGGGGCGGCACTGGCCATTTTGTAATGAACCAGTGCCGCAGGGTCACGACATTAGTGAGCTCGAAGTGCGATGCAATGAATGGCTACGGCACTAGAGGAAGTGAGTGATGTCATAGTTGGCGGAAGCACTGGAGCAGCAAAATCAGCAAGCATATGGAAGACATAATTATTTTTTAAATTTGTGTACTCATTGATTTTCGTATAACTATGTAAAATATTTTACATTATTAATATATTAAAATTAAACTTTTTTATTTATTTATTCTCAAAATAATATTATCTTGTAAATTCTCCCAATTTTTTTTTGTCCTAATTTCTCTCACCTTCTAAAACGTCGGTGCAACAAAAAAGATCCGAAATGCATAGTTTTAAAAATCGGACCGAATCAATAGATCAAACCGATTAAATTGTGAACCGACCAAAATCACAGTTCGGTTGATGCTTGATACCCGTCTTTCTAGAAACTGGAATCAAATCGGTGAACTGAATAGAAACCAATCGATTGAACCGAATCGAAATCCGGGCGATTTTTATTTTACAAGGGAATTTATTTCCAAAATGAAATGGATGGGGTTTCTCTACCTACCACCAGGCTAGGCCTCTAGGGAGCTTCTTGAGAATTTAGATAATTTATTATTCTTTATGTATAATAAATTTCTTGATAGATTATATTTATTTATTTTGTCTTAATCTTAATTTATACTCAGTTATTCATAAATTAATTATGATTTCACTTATAATTTTTATTAAATATTTATGAATTAAATTATAAATACTAAAACTTTTAGTAATCACATTTTTTTATTTTTTCCCACCAAGCTATGCATGATATAATGTTCTTTATCTTTTATTTTTTTTATAGAAAATTTCCTTTTAAATTCTAACTAGTTTACATTTATTTATTTTATCTTAATTTTAATTTACACTCACTTATTTATAAATTAATTATATTTTTATTTGTATATCATCATTAGTATACATTTGTTATTAAACATATAGAAATCAAAATATAAACACTAAAATATTTTTTACTAATCACAACTTATTTTCTATTTTTATTCATGATTATATGATATTTATTAATATTATTATTATTCAATAAATGCTTGTATATTGTAATATAATAAGTGTAAATAATTAATAAATTATTAAAATCTTAAAATAATAGTTATTTTAATATAAACTAGTTAATATTGGCTTCATATATTGTATTTGAATGAAATTATAATACTTTATTGATTTAGTATTTTGAATTTGAAGGATATTTTAAAATTTATATTATAATATAATTATATTTTTTATCTTTATTTTTATTTCATATATTATTTTATTATATAACGGTTATTTCAGTTGAATCTTTGGTCGAACCAATTAAATCTTAAAAACCTTTAATTGATAGCACAAACGATTCAATGACCGGTCCGATTTTCACAAATTCTTATGGTAATGCACATGTGCCCAACTTCCTACATGGAAATTGGCCATGGGCCATACCCCACAGGTCACGGTACTAAAACATATTTTTATTCAACCAGTTTAATAATAGGTTGAATACCAAAATAATTATCTTATAATAAAATAATATATAAAATAAAATAAAAAATAAAAAAGTGTTACGGAACCAATATAAAAAAGCTTTTAGGGTGTGTTTGTTTCTGGAGACTGAGACTGATACTAGGAGATTGGAACTCAATATTGTATTTGGTTGACAGAGACTGGAACTAAAATTTTCTTCCTCCATCAACTTAATTTAATCTCTATATCTCATTCTCTGTCTTCTAATAAATTTCAAACCAAACACAATAACAAACTTAATTCAGTCTCAGTCTCAGTTTTCCAGTCTCAGTCTCCCAGTCTCAATCTTTCTCCTAAACGCACCCATTGAGAGCCAATGAGTTCTTATCATCCAAAACTGACCAAAGTTAAATTATCATCCGAAACTGATCAAGATTATCATCTGACCACAAACACTACCAACAGGAGCACCACAACCACAATAACACCACCACCACCAACAACAACACCAACATCACAACAACAACAACAACAACCACCTCACCATCATCATCATCACAACCACACCACCACCACCACAACAATAACAACAACACAAAGAAGAGGAAGAAGAAAGAAGAAGACGAAGAAGAAAAAGAAACCAAACACTGAAGCACAAAGAAACGGCAGCAGCGGCGGCCATAATCGCGCGAAGACGATAAAGAAGAGGCGAACATTGAGGCTGAAAAAGCGACGACAACGCGATGAGATTGCGATGGAGGGGGGAAAGAAGAGAGTGGAGATCGCGAAGATGGTGCAGTGAGCGGCGGTGACGCAATGAAAAAGAGTGTCGGTGAGGAGTGGAGCGGCAAGCGGCGAGGATAACGCGAAGGATCACGACGGCGCAATGAAAAAGGAGCGAGCTCTGTTCTTTGAATGACCATGATAATGGATGGACTCCCTAATTGGCTGTGTTCCCAATGCCCCATACACTTTCTTAAAAAAAATATAATTATATTATGATATAAATATTGAAATATCTCCAAATTTAAAATATTATAATATAATTTAATTAGACAAAAAAGAAATTATGACTCAACTACAATACATAATAATGTCAATATTAAGAAATTTTATATTAAAATAATTATTATTTTCATATTTTAATGGTTTATTAATAGTTTATACTTGTTATATTATTTATATATAAGTAATTCTTGAAAAATAAAAAATATAAATCGTGATTAATAAAATGATTTTATTGTTATAATTACAATCTCCTTTAAAGACAACAAATAAAGTAAAATAACAAAATAAATATCTAAATAATAAAAAATAGATGTATTACATTTATCAGTTTAATTATATTTTACGTTTTATTTTTTTTCCTTTTTATCTGGAAACAATGTCTTATATAACCTTTAATTTATAATGTGTTTAAATTAAATTAAATGTTTTTTTTTTTTTTTGGGTATTCAACGGGGCATAAAGCCAATTAAATTAAATGTTTTATACTAGTAAATTGAAGACAACTCATATTTATCTACTTTTGGTGTTTTAATGGGCTCAAAAGTAAGAAAACTAAATTTATTTTGTCTATTGGGCCAAATCTCACCCCAAATGATATTAAAATTCTAACTAAAACACCCAACCCTAAAATTAAACACACAAATACACTCTCTCACATCATTCATACACCATTCATAACAACACAAAGAAAAAGGAAAAAAAAGAGAGGAGAAACGAAAGAAAGAGATAGTGCAACGAAGAGAAGAAAAGAAAGAAGAGAAGGAAGGACTGTCGTTGCTGTTCTTCGCCGCCGCCACCATGCTTCCATTTTGGACTAGCTCCATCGTTGCAGGTGCTCAACTAATTTGCCAGAGAGAGAAAGTGAAATCGAAATTTGGAGAGAGAGAGGGGATTCCATTTTTTTTAATTTATGTTCAAAATTAGAAAACCGAGCGTGTGCTAGTTTGGTCCGACCGATTCGACGGCTTGAAGATAGTTTTATGGAAGGCGATCCCAGGAGATCAATCAGACCTAATTTCTTGGTGGTTCTCGATTCCGACCCATTTAATCGATCGGCTTGAACCGATTTTCAGACCCAATTGATAAATGGTTATTTGCCACAAAATCGAGTAAGCAAGATGAATTGCGTGACTATTTTTCTGTTAAAGTACTAGGACGTGTGAATTAAGAAATGTAGAATTTCTTGCTTGATAAATGTGGTAGATAAATCAAGGAATTAAGGAATGTAGAATTAAGGAATTTATTTTAATGGTTTTAATAAATTGGGAAACTAATTTGTAAGTAATAAATTCAATTTGGTTAAAAATTTAAAACACAATTCCTAAATCACTAATTGATAAAACAAAATTGATTAAGAAGAAAATACATCTATTTGCTTGGCTTTTAATCAAGCTATTTATTTTTCTTGCAACTTTAATTGTTTTTATCTCTCTTTTTAATTGTGATAATTCATAAATTATATTAATATTTTCCTTTTCAGTAGTATTAGGTATATCTATTTTACCTAACCAAGTTCAATCAAATTATTTTGTTCTATGCAGCACCCGCTTTTTCATACAGTAGTTTATACAACAATTGTCCAAAAAATTGTCCGCAGAATTTTCTGCAATTAAAATTCACGAAATTCATGTATAACGGTTCACTTTCCTGTGACAGATTAGACCTAAAAAAGATATTTATTTATTTATTTAGTTATATATTTATTTATTATGGAAAAGTTTCATCTAGGCATTGTTCAGTTAGAGTGGGTGTGTCTACCCAAGACATAGACAGGATGACACACGTACATTGTTTGGTTAACCTAGACACGAAATATTTAGAGACACGGACGAACACGTTCATACACCTCCAAGCTGTGACACAAATACACAACATATGAGACATGAATCATTTCAAATTTCATCCCTGGTAATTTTTCATATTTTTAAAATCGTCTTCTTTCACACCCCTCTTCTTCTCCTTTCTCTTCCTAGTTCTCATTACTTCCTCTCTATCTTTATACTCTTCTCTCCTTTCTCATCCTTCCTCTTATCGATCACCGCTACTCCTCTTCCTCCTTTTCGCGTCACCCTCTCTCCACGATGAAAGAAGCTCTCAGATATGGGTTTACTCCTCTTTGCCGATGATCTCATTGCACATCTCAGTCACATCTCCCGTTAGTAGCACCGCCATGGTGTGGTCTCACCTTGATTATCACCTTTGTTGCCTTCCTCTTCCATTGTAATACCCATTTTTTCTGTATGAACGCCTTATGACGATAACGATGTGGATTAAGAATTTCGGAAGAAATTTCATTTTCATGATGATATTATGTTAACATGTTGCCCTAGTATTGCACCTAAGTTATTGCTACGAAATTTGTAATGCTTTTGTGCTACGCTTTCATCGCGATGGTTTAACTGTTAATTTTGGTAATGGATGGACGTAAAAATATTTTGGAATCATGAAATATTATAAAATAGGTTAGTCTATTTTTATCCACTCTCCTTGGTGTTGAAAAGTCAAAAATACCCTTATCATATATAACCCTAGCATCACTGCCGGTCATCATCATCACCATCATTTGTCTCTTTTTCTCAACCATCAACCACCACATTTAATACTACATTTGCCACCATTGGCCAAGGGAAACCGTGCCCCCCATTTCCCTATGTGCCATCAGCCATGACCCAAGAAAACCCTAATTTTTGTCTTAAAGTTTTTGAAGCAACAACCCTAAACCACCTTCTATATACATATGCCACCAAGAGTTTTGTTGCTCATTTTCTTCATTCTCTCTAGCCCTTCAGCGCGGCCTCATCTCTCTCTCTCAACTTCATTTCTGAAATTTTATCTTAGTTATTCTCTTGGTTTTATGAGCATCTAAGGTAAGAACTAAGGTTAGAAAAACACAAGAAGCTCCATTGTTGCTAAGCCCCCGCCGCTGTCGTGTTCGTCGCCGCCGTCGCTAAGGAGCTGATGAACTCTTATTTCATGATAAAATATGTGTTATTGTAAACGATGTTACAATATATGTAAAGATTATTTGTTTAGGTTTTGATGAATGACAACCATCGAAGGATTTGATGTTTCACTTTGAAAGGGAAAAAACAACGACAAAAAAACGAAGTCCGCAAAGTTCAAGATGGTTTAGAGTCTTTGGACTTAGGTAATTATCTTGTCAAGAACCAAAATTTATTATCTCTTTCACACACATATGATGCGACAAATCCTTTCAAACAAAGAATTCACACGCAACAATCCGAAAAGTATATTGGATCAAGTAGTACCACAAAAGAGTGGGTATTGTTCCCATGAGGAAAGAAGAATTAAACAACACTTCCAATGTAGTTCTCTAATTAGATCAAATCGATTAATCAAATATTAATGCAACACTAAACTAAGAATCAATACAAGGACAACAAAGATTAAACAAATGACAATATCTAATCATGCAAATACAAAGAAATACCAAGAAAGATCAATAAAAGAAAACAAGATCAAGGAATCATAGATATTCACAAACTCAACTTTATAATTCAATAGTTACTTTTTATTTTTCTGCAAGTTATCACTAATCAATTCACCATGAATCCTAGTAAAACTAATTCCTAATCTCTTAATGATTTAGTTTCTCTTTAAGCTACTTAATCATCAATCTCTTGACTAATCAAACAAATAAAAAGATAATGTGCACATTATGATTCAAATCCTTAACAATCAATAAGATTCTTGGAAAGAATTAATATGTCACATATTCAATCTCAAGCAAACCTCATTAAACCATTAAAGATTCTAATACATATTAAAAGAAATATGGAATGATTCTTGAATATGTTTGAATGCATATTTTCTCAAATTCAACAATTCAAAACATGAAAGATCAATTACTCGTTAGCAAATCGAATCTTTAAAAATCATAACAAAGAATCAAACAAGAAGCAAATCAATCATCTATGTTATAAAAATATAGATTCATATAATGGCACATATATTCATAAGTATTAACAAAGTTTGGGACTGATTATCCTTGAAATAAAGTTTGTCCTAATTGATAATCATCAAATAATGATGAAGAAGAAGAGTTATATAGATTGTTAACTTGTGTGGCAGAATTTGAGAGATAAGAAAGAGCTTCTGCTGCTACATATGCCAAACTTGTTGGATAGTTAGGAAGCTGCTGCTCTTGCTGGGTTCTTGATGAAAAGAATCCTGCTGCAGGAGAAGAAAGGGATGATGATGATGCTGCGGCTGGAGAAGTATTATAGCCACCATGAAACTCAGCAATGGTGCCGCTTTCTCCGAATGAATTGTTCATTTGATGATGACCAAGGGGTGTTGATGAACATGTGTTATAATAATCAAAGAGAGGAGAACTCTCACAACCCACCCCTCCCCTACTCATTCCCACTTGAAAAGGACCTTCATCATATCTTTCATACCGAGGAGCAGCCATCGGATAATAATCAGACTGTTGAAACATGTTTGATGATGAATGAGCTGGATCATGATGATAATGATTTTGCACCATCAACTGTTGCGGCTGCTGCATCAGGTTCAGCATAATGGAACGAACATGATTATTATTATTATTATTCTGATGATGAAGTCTACCAATAATGCCATTGTTGTTGATGAGACCACCAAATTGATTATTATTATTAGGGAATTTGAAAGTAGCATCAGGAATGGCGGTTTGAGACTGATAAAGAGGATAATCAGCCGTTGATGAGATAACGTTATCACAATAAGGAGCAAGAGGGAGTGTTTGTGTAATTTGATGAGCATTGTTAGTGGTCTTCTTCAATGATGTGTTATTATTAGCTTCTCTACCAATAACATTATTATTTGGCTTCCAATTACCAATAATGCTCCCTTGCTGCTGTGTCTCTTCACTTTTCTTCTTCATGTGAATCCTGAATTTCTGCAACACAACAACATACATTACTCACAAGTTATTAGGGTTTTTTTAATTCATTATTATTATTATTATTTCATGTATTATCACAAACCTGGAGATGGCTGGCAACATTTTCTCTTGTCAATTGAGGCATATCCATCAATTCCATAATTTTCTTTGGCACAGCTTCTGCAAAATTACAACTTCCATTATTAATAAGCCAACACACATGCACGTGAATTCAAAGGTAGAAGAAGAAAGAATCATACTGTCAATCCCTAGATGGAATACAGCATCTACGAACTTCTGATGCCTTTCATTTGTCCAAACAAAACGTGGCTTCTTATTGGGAGTGTTGGGCTGCTGCTGCTGATGCTGCAGATCATGATGATCATCTCTTTCTTCTATTGATAAGCTCCTCCTCTTCTTTTTATTCATTGTTTCTTCGCTTTCAACATCATCGCAATAATCTTTTTTCCGGGTTTTCTCAATGCTCACACTCTGCAATATATTACTCAAACCTTCCTCGGTAATAGGTTTAACTAAATTATAACAAGCCCCTTTTTGTTTCTTCATGCTCTCCATCACTGTACTTGATGATGACGCATCATCCATTGAACACGTCACTGAAACAACAACACCATAATCATCATCATTAATTAATTAATTAATTAATAGCCCTAATCATCAAGAATTCAAACAAGGTTAATTACTTACCTACGACAGGAATATTGAATTCTTGGAGAACATGATCAAACAAGGGAGAGCCATCAACCATCCCTGGCATATGAACATCACATAGCACCACATCGAAGCACTCTCTTTTCTCCCGCAGAAGATTCAAAGCCTCAGAACCCTCGCAGCATGTGGTCACTGCATTCATAGCATAAAGATTGCAATTTTATTTTTTTTGGAAAAAAAATCAAAAATTTATTTAATAATATGAATAAAGAAACATTGTTACCTCGATAGTTGCATTGAAAAGCCAAATCTTGAATAAGATTTAAGTTTGCAGGATCATGATCAACGACGAGAAGCCTAAGAGCAGTGGAGAGTTGATGATCAGGATCATGATCATGCGGATTGTTGTTGTTGTTGGCGGCCATGTGAAAAAGAGTAGGGAGTGAAGAAGGAACAAGTTTGTATTTGATCAACAGAAAGCAGAGAGAATTGTGTTATTGGTTGTAACAGATTGAAGAGAAGAGATAGGAATGGAAAAGAATGAGAATTGAGTTGAAATAAAGGTGACTCTCTCCTCTCCTCTCCTCTCCTCTATTCTGTCAATGGAAAGAAAACAGCATTATTCACTCTTAGCTAGGGTAGCCCTAGCTAGCAATCAATGCCACTTTGCTCCACCATTAAATTCCTTTTTTTTTTTCTTTCTCGGAATTGATTTCTTTCCCCAATTAATTAATTTTCAGTAAATCCTATCATATCTTTACAATAATTATAGATGACAATTAAAAGGGGAAAGTGATTTGAATTGATATAAAAAACTGTTATATATTTAAATTATATATAAGATATAAGATATTGGACTATATTATATTTAAGAAAATTAATCAAATTTAAAATTAACTAGATTTACTATGTTTTTAATTTTTAAATCAAATCAAGTTAGATGTTGTGTTAAATTCATTTACTTGTTTTATATTAGGATTCAAATTCTATTTTGGAATTATATGAGAATTATAAATATTTTTTCCTTTAAGGAAAATAAATTTTCTTTTGTTGACCAGTAATTTTTATTTTCAAAATAAATCAAACATTTTAAAAGTAATTTCGAACCCAAACCAAAAACAAACTAAGGGAATAAGTAATACAAGATTATCAAAAATTTTAGACGAACACTTATTTTGTCAATCTAATTTAATCAAGTTCTTTATTTATATTATAAATAAAAGACTATTTTAATGTTAAATATAATATTATTTATGTGTTATTTTTTATTTGATATCTAAATTATTTTTTATTTAATATAAAAATGAATAATTTAATTAAATTTTATTAGACAAAATAACTATACACCTAATATTATCACAAAAATATATATTACAATTACTGCGGCTTTTAAATATGACTAGAAGATTAAAAAATAAATATAACAAAATAAGCAAAATAAATTAAGTGCGAATGAGTTTTAAACTATCAAATTTTATAAACTCGTTCGCACTTAATTATGATTAATGTTAACAGGAAAGTCATTATAAATTAAACAATCATTAACAGATAGATTATGATTAATTTTATGCTATTCTTTTTTATATAAAGTATCATTGTACTCTAGAAAGAGAATGTTATTGCATAATCACGTCAAACATAATTAATTTCATATTATTAATGAGACATGCACCAAAGACTAATAATATTTAGAGGCATATTAGTAATTGAAAAAGTGAAGGTGCCCTCATTTGTTAGTCATAGTTTTTAATTATAGGTAATTATAACTTTCTTATTTTATCTTTTATTTTTATCTATAAATTATTATTGAATTAAATTAAATGCATAATATTAAATATTATAAATATATAATTACGTATATTATTTATATGAAATTATAAATATTAAATTAAATATGATAATTTTTTATTATGATTATTTATCATTATTCATTTTAAATAACTAACATTAATAAATTTTAGAGTTTAGAATTAAGATTTGTGATTTAGTATTAATTATTTATGATTTACAATTTACAATAAATAAAATAATTTTTAAAAATTGGTTATCAAATATGCAATTAGTAATTACTCATTTAGTTTTTTTTTAACTACTAAATACACGTTTTCCTTGTTTTGATAATTAAAAATAAATTAAATATGCAATTACTCCGTAACAATGATATTTTTACAATGCTAAGAATAGAGCTTTATTTGACATTGAAAGCATAATTTGGTTAGTAATGAACAAAATAGCTATTTATTATATAAAAAATATAATGTTTTATTAAAAATAAAAAATTAATAATAAAAATTAAATATAGCTATACATTTAGAATATTCAATTTGATCTGGTATCAACCTAATATTTTGATGTGAAGTAAAGTTTTTGTAATTTTATTTATAAAAGTCAATTCAAATTTATTACTATAAAATTGTAGAGAAGAAGTTAAAGATGTTTGGATCGGCTAATTAAATCCACCCCTTGGTTAGTTTATTCCGAGGTGCTCTTGTATATATAGACTCATTGGGCATTGTTTGGAATGTGGATAAGTAAATAAATAAGTTTAGAATAGCTAAATAAATAATAATAATGTTGCACATTGTTTAGAATCGATGGGCGCTGGTATCTTAGCGGTATTACTGTCACTGTGAGTGTGCTATACTGCTATCTCATCGGACTACACTACCCACTTACCCTTTTTTAATTTAACAATCATCCAACCATGTTAATTAAATAATAATATTAATTAAAATTGATCCCTTTATATTAATGATAAATTTATCTATTTACATAATTTGTTGCTATTACTGAAATATTAACAACAATTAAAAAGAAGAAGAAGGAGAAGGTGTGGATCCGTGAGTTTAATTTTGAGGATGGAAGGGTGGATGATGAGTGGACTATGATATTTGTGTGTGACACGTTGACAAAACGACAACCTAAACAATGTGCCTTGCATGAACGAGGCGCAGGGGAATGAAGGTGTGAAACACGCGCTCCATCCAATGGGAATGGGAATGGGAATGGGAATGGGAATTGGAATCAGAATGAGAATTGAGAAATAGGAAAGGAAAGGCACCGTACCTATCTCAAGTCTAAAACTAGTTGGCGATGAACACACATTACCCGCCAAACCCCACACAAAATATCTTCCTTCCATCCCTATGACGTGGCAGCTTTTTGGTGGGAATTCACTCGCAGATATTTTCTTCAGAAATATCATGGGGACAAGTGTTACCCACGTTGACTCCATCTTCTTTATCATTTCCCCCCTCTTCTCCCTATCAAATTACAATAACTGCCCTTTACTATCTCATTCCCTTCATCCGCAATTCGCTCTTCCAGCAGGGCTATTTCCGTCACAACACTCAAACAATCTTAATTCCTTACTATTATAATAATTATTATTATTGTCAGAGAGAACACAAGTGAAGAGGAAGAAAACGAGGAGTGTTTGCAGAAGAGAGAGAGAGAGAGAAAGATGGCGATGGCGAAAGAGAAAGAGGAGGATGAAGAGCACAACCACAACGGTGGCAAGAGGCTCAAATGCATGAGGAACGAAGGTAAAGAGGATGATGCGGTTATTGCAAGTCCAGAAGAGGACACTGAGCTTCCTTTGAAGCCAGGGATCTTCTTCTACCCACCAACACCAACCTCCTTTGTTGTTTGTGATGCACTTGAACCTGATCTCCCCATCATCTATGTCAACAAGGTCTTTGAAATCTTCACCGGCTATCGTGCTGACGAGGCTCTCGGTCGAAACTGGTGAGATATTTTTTTATTTACCATTTTTTTAATCCGTTCTTTTGGGGAAATTAGGAGATGAGAAAATGTTGTGTTTCCTTGTTTTGTGAAGTTTACAACTCTACATGATTAAATTTTAATAATTGGTGATGAAATGATTCCAGATCTATGCTAAATTGAGATTCTTTCAAACTACATTCTCGATGAATTCGTTCTATTCACAAATACGTCTTCTTTTGTTACTCAATATCTTCCTGTTTCTAAATTTGTATGATTCCATATACTAAACTGTGTTTTTCACTATAGATGCTTGTTGGAAGCTGTGATCTGCCTAGTTGTCTTAAGTCTTAACGTTCCTGCTTTAATTTTTCTATGAAATTCAGTGGTTGTTTGTTATCCTGAGACATTTAGAACTGTTCAAGTTGTGGAAAACATGAAACTCTTTTGCTGAAAGACTGAAATCTTTGAAAACTTGTACTATGGTGATGAGTAGAAATTTCTATCAAATGTGGAGAGAAATTTATTATTCATAATTACTTGGTTAGTTTGCATGATTATACCTTTTGTTTGACAGAACAAGATATCTTTGGACTTACAATTTATGATCTCAACTGTTTGTGCTTGAGAGTCATCCGCCTATGAAAAGGATTTGTAATGGAGGAGGAGATGGATTAACGATGTCACTTCTTCATTGTATCAATGCTAAGGAAGCTAGCATGCCAGAGTTCATGTTCGTCTCACTCGATCCTGTTCAGCTTTGTTTCCTGACAGGAGAGTTTGAGCTCTGGGTTGTATACTTTGTTTTCTTTTACATCCTTTCTCCATTTCCAACCTCATTACCCTAGTTAACAGATATTGCTTCAAATTAAACTGATTTTGTGTCACTTAAAAAATATTGTCCTATACTTACTGTGGAATTTC
>JASCZI010181269.1:157180-168735 GCA_036250425.1 Stylosanthes scabra | reverse complement strand
TAGATTGAGATTTTAAATCTGGGCTTTAATTTAATTTTTCTTTTTCTCTTTTTGTTATTTCTCTGTGTGTTTATGTTTAGTTTAGAGTTAAGAGAAAGAGAAAGTGTGTGATTGATTGATTAAACAAATATATAAATCTGAGTGATCAGAGCATAGTGCTCTTAAGCAGACCAATACTGAGTGACAGAGAAACACAGTCAGTAACTATTAACTAAACTAAACACTCTCTCACTCTCTCTTTCTCTCTCATCATCATGCTCATAATAAATCTCAATATCATTGGGGTTGTGTTTGGATTTAAGTTAAACCGGTTGCGTAGTGCGCACACCATGTTAATTCAATGGATATGGGTGTGTTTCGTGCGCCACTCGGCGCAGGATAGCCATTGGGACCCCTGTTCAAGGAACTTAGCTGGTAAAACGTGTTTCCCCAAACTACGAGCATTAACATTTATATTTTTATTATTAATTACTATAAAATAATGTTTTGTTTTTGGAGGTATGGAATTATCAATTATGGCTTGTGGAAGAACTTGTTTGGGCTAAATAATTTGGCAAAAATTGTATTGTGTGATTGCTAAGGTCGGATTTCATAATGGCTGGTGAAATTGCTTTCGATTCCTGACATTTATGTTATTATATGCGATATCGGATTGTTCGAGGAAAGAGACTAATTCGTTATATAAAATTTGAACTATTTTAGACACAAATATCATTGGGAGTGGGTTTAGTAAAATTAACCTATTTGTTTAATATTAGATATTTTTTTATGAATTATATTTATAATATTCATTTTAAAATAAAAAATAGTTTATAATAGAAAAATACTACGGAACTAATGTGAGGAAATCATTAGGGAGCCAACAACTAAGGTATTATCCAAAAATTACCATCCAAAATTTATATGAGTTATCATCCATAACTATGTTAGCTCCCTCTTGGACAAAATATGTTCGCTCCCTAGTCTTAGTCTTTATAATATAGAATATATGAAACGCTATTTTACCTCTACTTTTATTTTCTTGAGCAACTAAAGTCAGTTGGAGATAAGTCCCATTTTTGTACATTGCGACATGAAGAGCTTCAATTCTACATTGATTTGCTGATAGTTACCATCAGATTGAAATGAAATTATACTAGTCTGCTTTTGGGGAAGGGCACTTCTACAGCCCTTGTGTTTATTCGCAAATATTTTCCATACTCAAATCAATCTTAGCCTTCAAAATTAGCCCAAATGTTTGAGAATATATATGATGCCTTGGAAAATGAGTTCACATGTAAGAGCATAGTCCAAAAAATTCCAGATCGTCATGAATTTCAATCAAGACAAAGTTGATTAGAGAGGTGGTATAAAAGCTAGAGCTGTGTTTCTAATAAGCTTTGTAAGCTCTTAGAATTTATCACATGGAGGGGCCTTACTCCATCCCCGAGTTTGATGCCAAACAAGTATGAAGGGGCCACTGCTTTGGCTATTTTTGACAACGTAGTTTGCCTGCCCAACGACCTATAAGGTGGGTGACATGTACAATTTGTCAATTTCAATTATCAATAAGATTGCTTGATCCTGATGTATATCTCACTGTGCTTCCTAGTTCCTAGTGGGCGGCATAAACACATTTATCTCTTCCTCAACTATGATTTTTCCTTGAATTTACAACCATCTTCATCTCACGCAACAAGTAGTCTATATTTCCGACAACTACCTTAGCAGTTCAATACTACTGCCCCTAGTGTGGTACACCGTTTTCATTCAAGTTCCAGAATCTAGGTCAACTGGAACGGTGAGCGAAAATTGGTTATTTAATGGAGTCAAAAATATGATTTATTCATTATACTAAAATATGCTAATTTTAAGATAGGAAAACTCTAATTGGACAGCCTTATAACATTATGGATATAAAGGTAAAAATTGTTCACATAGTTAAATTTTAAGAGATAAAATCTGTCCTTTTTCAATTTTCATAGTTAATTAACTTGTTCAAAACTTTAATAGATAAAAGGTAAAAATTGTTATCATTAGAAAATTTAATGGAAATCTTGGTATTTCAAAACTTTGATTAGATATCCAATAAAATAAACTGAAACAATAAATTGCATGTAGAAATAAAAGGCATTCCTCAACACTTAGCCAAATACCAACCCTAGGCAATAAAAAAACTGATTTAAGTAGTAATTCCGATCATGAGATGGCAAAAAGCTAGATTAAGCCTCAACCCTTTCATCCTCCAAGATGAGGGCCTTGGCTGTTGGCTTGGCAAGTAGATCAGTGTATTCCTGGAATGGAGATTTAGAGAAGCGAGTCTCCCTCCAGAAATCAGGTGTAAGGAAACCGTAGGTTTTCAGCAAACACTCGAATGTAGCCTGCAAAATACACCCCCATAGCATCATCTATTAAATTATGCATTCAATTGCTTGCCTCAACAAGTCTACTCTAATCATTTGAGTGTATAAGCAACAACCATAATTGTTAATTCATCCATAACCATAGACACAATAAACACAATGCAGCACCTCACTTCATCACATATATATACCATGGCATGCTTAAACAACTTATAAGAAACAATTACATATTACATATTATATATATTAATGTAAAGGCTAATATAGTAATATAATATAATAAGTTAAATCAAAGCATAACGAACATGCATAAGAGGGAAAATGCAAAGAGAATATCAAACCTTAACGAAATTTCCAAGGGTTTTGGTGGATCCTCTAGAAGAAGTGAATACATCGTCAATCCCTGCAAACTGCAAGACCTTCTTGGGAACCCTAGCAGCAACAATTCCAGAACCACGAGGAGCGGGGACCATACGGACGGTGACGGAACCACATTTTCCGGTGACCTTGCAGGGGACGGTGTGTGGCTTTCCGATCTTGTTACCCCAGTAACCTCTCCTCACAGGAATCACCGAAAGCTTCGCCAAAATGATGGCACCGCGAATGGCGGTTGCAACCTCCTTGCTGCACTTAACACCGAGTCCGACGTGGCCGTTATTGTCACCGACGACAACGAAGGCCTTGAAACGGGTTCTCTGACCGGCACGTGTCTGTTTCTGAACGGGCATGATCTTCATGACTTCATCCTTCAAAGAAGGACCAACCAACGTGTCAACTATTTGGTGTTCCTTGATTGGGAGAGAGTGAAGGTAGATTTGTTCCAGGCTACTGATCTTTCCCTCTTTCACCAGCCGACCCAGCTTCGTCACTGGGACCCACTTCTCCTCTTCCTCGCGGCGCCCACCGCCCCTTCGGCGCCCACCGCGGCCCCTGTCTCCGCGACCACCGCGACCTCCGAAGCCACGGCCGAAGCCGCCACGATCTCCGCCACCGCGTTCAGCCATTGGTGAGATAAGAGGGAAGAAGGATGAACGTAGGGTTTGTGTAATTTTGTAGCGTGGAGTTGCAGAAGCAGCGAGACGAGTGTAGGGCTTGTACTTTTGAGCGCTTTAAATATATACACAAATTTAGGGCTCCCAATTGGATTCAATGGGCCGGGCCCTATTTTAATCTACAAATAAGTATTTTTGGACAAATCAAATACACTTGCTTTGAAGAAAAAAAAGTATAAATATGGCCCAAAAAAACACCCAAACAAGAATATGGGGAGTCATTTTTATCATTGCGTTGTTTCAACCAAATAAAAGTAAGTTTAATGGCTCTTTATCATAGGCTATTTTCGAATTAAATAAGTTTACTTCTTGTGGAGTTCAAGGAAGTTTGCGGAGAAATTGTATATGGTTTGGTGAACTATCAATTAGATATCAACTTTAATTTTTTTAAAAAAAAATCAGATGCAAATGACAAGAATAGTTTTGACACCTTTTCTTTTCTTTTTTTTTTTTTTAACAAGTACTGAAACTGGTCTAGGAGCACAAGCACCCGTTACATCAACCAATCTTAAAATATACGAGTGACTTCACTCATTTACAATGGTATTAAAATTATTTAGCAATTAATCAAGTGCTTACAATTATAGAGTACACTAGGAAACTTCATAATTAAAACTTTACAGGAATTTTTTTTAAAAGAACTGTTAAAATGATAAATACACAAATTGAACGAAAAATATTTTAATTAAAATGTTAATAGTGGATCCTATATTCCTAAACTAGTGTCATTGTCTTTTTGGATACGATTCATATGGATAAAATCGTCTGGTAATAATCTTTCTCTAAGTGTTGCTGTAGAATCTGAGTCGTGTTTTCTAAAAGAATCAGTGTAGTTGAGACAGGTTTTGCGGAACATTAAAACCAACCATGGCAGTAACAAATGTCTTAGCTTGACCATGAAGGTTCAACAATAACATACTTCTCGCTGTTATGTGGTAAAACATAGCAAATAGAGTCACCCAGAACAAAAAGATGGTTGTGTATCCTTATCCATGCTTCACAAGCTCTTATAAAATAAATAAATATCTATCACTAAAGGGCATGGTAGCGCAACAATACCATAATTAAGGTCAAGAAAGTTTAAGGGAATTCTTATACAACAAATCGGTAGGTAACATATCTGCCTGCTGTCTCACTTGGCCGGATTATCTTAACAACTTGTCCACGCTTCAATCCATAATATCTTGCAACAGGATCAGTAACCTGAATCCTAGGAAGCTGAGGAAAACAACATCATATATATAAGCGTTGAAGCAACATGTCAGTATGTTGCAAGATTGTAGTACAATACTATAATTAAACATACCTGAGTTTCTTTCACAGTATATCTCTCAATCAAAGTTTTCTTCTCAGCATCAGTAAGAACTTGATGTTCAGGGACAAGAACATGCTCTTTTATGTTGATCAGCAGTTCCGCTTCCTGCATCAACGGGTATTTTTACATGTTGGAAATTGCATATGAAGAATTGGGCTTTAAAGACAACAAAGTGAAGCAACCACATTTCTAGCACTAAAAATAACATAATATAGAAGGAAATGAAAAAAAAAAAAAAAACTTAACCATTGAAAATATAACCTAAAGAAATAATTAATACACTATGTCCTTTGCACATATAAAAACTAAAAACATATGGGTAAATGTGAAGCTTAAGCAGCTCCCGCCATTATCGACTGTATTAATTGTCTCTAAGCTTTGCAAGACTAAAAACACAAGGACAATAGTCTCTCACTGTATCCTTGAGTAGTATGTTCCAAATTAGACACTCAAACTATAAAAAAATGTAAATGTAGTTTGGATTAGTGATTTGGGGGGAAGTGGAATAGAGTCCAAAGGATTTAATTGGTTCTCATTGTTTGGATTGACAAAATGAGATAGAATGGAATGGTTAGTAATAGAATAATAGAACAGATTTCATACATCAAGCTTTCATTTGTGTTTTCTCAGTTTGAGGTTAAGGATGGAATCATATTTTATCAAGCATAGAGAATGGAACGTTAGAAATTATTTTAACTAACATTGGGTTTCAATTGATTGTGGGTTTTTCGGTTGCTACTCCATATCATTCAATTTCTTTAAACTCTATCCCACTCTACTCTCTTAGCTACAATCAAGGCATAGTAGAATCTTCATAGATGCTTCGCGCTATTGCAGAAATAGAAAATATGATTTACATTATAAGCTTTACAAATTAATAGGAAAAGGCAGACCTGGAAAACCTCCAAGTGAAATTTGGGAGCAACTTCACTGATACAAGTGCGGGCAAAGGGTGTTAAGTTCTGTTGACAAACCAAGATAGCCCTGAAAACATTCTCAGAGTTCATACGATTGGTATAGGTCTTCAGGGTCTTGACGCCAACCTTAGGTTCTTCGGGGAAGAAGACATAGATCTGATCAGAAGAATTATCCTTCTTGGATTTGTTGATGACAAGGTCTTCCCTCTTCATGTTCTCGCCATATTTTCTTCTAAACTCTTCTCTGCTCATCTTGATTTCGAAGTCCCCAACAAGGTAATCCCTGTCCCTCAGCATCTGCATCACCGTCTTCCTGATTCTATAGAGCCTGTTGATTTCCTCCTCCGACAGAACCATCCTTAATCTTCTTCTTTCTCTATTCACCAGAAACCAAACAACAAAATATAAGGACATCAATATTTACGAGATAAAGAAAATTCGCACCTAACAAAATTAGGATTCAAAGATCGAACAAGAAAAATATAAAAATAACAAAAGAGTGGACGAATTAGTGAGCAAAATACTAATCAGATAAAAATTAGATTTTTCGGCCATTATAAATCAACTAAAAAACAAAAGGCATTCAAGAAGAAATCATGGCAAAAGGAATTTTTTTGTTGATGCAAGAGCATGTTATCAGTTTGGGAGAGAGAAAAAAAAGAAAAGCAAAAAATCAATGGCAACTCAATATGAAGCTATTAGCATAGAGTAGTTTGTTTAATCAAAGGTAAATTAAAATACACACATAGGAAAGACAATGTGCACTAGTAGATTAAATCCCTCTTTATAAATTTTATAACATCTAATCTAATCGACAACAAGTAGGCAGCAAGAACAAGAACCAACAGAAATTATTCAAGAACCCAGAAGAAACATTCAAAACCAAGCAGCAACATTCCAAAATCAATTAAACTAAAGAAAGAATAATTTCAAATAAGTAACAACAACAAAGAGGAAGCAATAACAACTAACAACAATAACAAATCAGAATCAGCATTCAGCAAATGAATTTCAGGCGTTTAGCAACATTCAACAACACGCCAGCAACATTCAATTTGATTTTTTTTAAACAAGGAAGAATCAGCATTCAGAAAAACAATTTCATAGAAAAATAAATAAATAAATCAAAAATAGAAGAAGAGGCAGCAGGCGAGGGTTCTCCCTTACCTTCAGGCGTTGACGACGGCGTTCAACCAACTGCAGACAGGAGGCGACGGCGAGCAGGACGCGATGAACGGCGACGACTAACGAGAGGCCAGGTCGACGCGACGAAGAAGATGAACCTCCGGCGACGACAAGATGGAGGTAGGGACTAGGGTTCTGTTTGAGTTTGAGTTTTTGAGAAAGTGAGAGCTCTGTTCTTCCAGCCCGTGTATTTACTATTTAACCCTTTTTTCCCCCGAAACTACGTGGTTCACTGTTTGAACCGGTTTTCAGAACCATGCTTTATAACGCAAATTTAGAAATCGGGTGGGAAAACGAGTCGAATTCACGGGCCAATTCGCTAAACGTGCAAACAAATTTTGGGTCGGCCTAAAATTTTATACCCGTCAAGCCCACCCCGTCAGATTGGCGTATTTTAGCTGGACGGGCGTCCTGGCGAGGCAAGATGTTTGTTTCTTTTCTCATGATTTACAAATGAGTTCTAATATTAGTTGAATATATATATTTATATATATATATATATGAATATTAAAAACATATTTTTATATTTTTTTATTTCATATTTTTATATAGATTATATTATATTTTTTTATATGTTTATTTGAATATTAAGTTGAAATTTTTATTTTTTATATTTTAAACTAATTAGATAATGTATGTTATAATGAATAATTTTATTAATGTTGAGAATTAAGAAGAAAATGTTGAAAAAAATTTAATTTTTTTATATTTGAATTTTGAATAATTTTTTTTTGTTAAATTATTTTTAATGAATTTAACTATTTTTTAATAAAAGAAAAAAATTAAAAAGACTAATCCTTCATAATTTTATTTTAAAATAAATTGATTTTTATATTTTAAAATATTAGATAAATTGAATTTAAACAAAATAAACGTTCAAGCTAATTTTAAATTTTCAAACAAATTTTATGTCATTATGTCAATAGTATAACACTTTCATGGAATTGGTAGTTACTACTATCAAGAGATTGAATACGGCTAATGTTCAAATAATTAATGTTAGGTGAATTAAAAAAATACAGTCATTAAATTAATTATTAATATAAAATATTAAAATATACAATATATATTTATATATCAATATTTGATAATTGAAATTTAGTATGTAAATAGCTTTTGTGATATTTAAATTTGTCATGAGAAATTAATTATTTTTTAAATTTGTCATTTAAATATTTTATCAATCAAATTAGTATTTAAAATATTATAAATTTATTGTATTTGTTATACTATCACTTTATTAACAATTTTCTTTAATGACTAATTATGTAAAACATTAACTAACAATATATTAAACATCTTTCAAAACCTAATATTTTTAAAAAAATATTAAAATTAATTGTAAAATAAGAACAAATTAACAATTTATCTGCCTAATCTCATAAAAAATTTAGTTAAAAAAACAAAATGTATAATATATATTTTGAAAAAGTTTTAAAATACAAATAGAAAAAAAAACACACCAAAAAATAAAAATAAAACATATATGTAAGTTATGATAGAGGAGATGAATTAGAGCAAGCATCATTCACAAGGTCAAGATCTTATAGGATATACTTATATCTCTAATTCGTCCTTTTAAGTAAAAGTTAAATTTTTTCATTTGTGATTTAAAAAAATAAAACTCAAGTCTTTTAATAGTCATGAAGTCATTTCTTTCATAATCTTAAACTAATATGAAGAGATAATATAAACGGGATAAATATAAAATTTATAATACCTCTTCATGATTAAAAATGATCATTTAAAACATGAATATAAATAGGTAAATGATTCAATAATATTGAATTGGATAAATTTTAATATTAGCTGCATAATGTAAGAGAGTGCTTTAATTTGTGGATGTTATTGAGAATAAGCAAGTTAATCTAAGGAATTGGGACATTAACTTCTTTACTGTGGTATGAACAATATGGAATGTGCAATGAGAAGATCTTCAATAATAAAATTTCAACTTGTGATCAAGCGCCATAAATAGTTACAAGTGCATAATCAATGGCTTCTTGATTTGGAAGAAAGAGGCAATAAACAAAGAGGAATGAGCTATAGGGATTAAGGAGTTTTAGTGCTATAGAAATTTTGAGCCTTAATTCTAGTTATGGTTGTATGTATTGTTTAAATTATGTATTATTGTTATTTTATATTATTGTTCGCTTGATTCGTTTTGAATTTTTTATCCGTGATGAGTTTTTAGTGAGCGATTAACAATCAAAAGTAAAAATCACCTCATGGAATTACTTCTTTTAAAAATTTAAACTAATATAAGGAGACAATTTAAATAGTTATATCTAATAATGATTAGTTATTTTAAAACACTGACATGACAAATAAAATATTTTGAAAAATATTGATTATCGAAACAAATTTGAATATTAACTTTTACTTTTCTTTTCCTACTTATATATTTTAAATATAATTTTACTTTATATTTAGTTTATAAATATTAAAAAAAAACATTTGATATTTCTAGTATATTTTTAACATATTAAATAAATAAAAATTACTAATTTTATTTACTTAACTAGTACCTTTAAGAGGTCTTATTAGCTAATAATTCTTCTACATTGTCTTTTTTGATCCAAAATTATTATCCTAAATGTACTCTTAACATAATCAAAGCACATAATTCAATTATTATAAAAGTAAAAAAAAAACTTTATTCCATTTTAGTTTTTTTAAATTATCTCTCTCGCCATAATATGTATTGCGAAGGTAATGCAATGTTATATTATTTTCTATTTATCATAATAAAAAAACTATTTTCTTATGATAATTGAAAAAGTCATAAAAAGTAAATTTTTTTCAATGTTTTAGGATTAAAAATAAAATTTTGATTTATTTATCTGTCAGTAATGTATGTATTTTTATTAGTTAAATTAAAATTAAATTTCTAAAATTTAGGAAATTCAAACTTTAGTGAACTTGTTTCTTTTGGAGCAAAATCTTAAAAGAAAAAGAAAATTTGACAAAGAATTGAAGAAGTGAAGAAGCGGGGAATAAAAAAAGAACACGAAAAGAGTCACGGTCACACAGTCAGAGCAGTGTGTGCCCGCGCACTATCAAATTTACGAAACCCTCCTCAAAACCCTACACTACATCTCTCTCTCCCCCTCATTTCACTTCCCTCCCTCTCCCACTCTTTTTTCCCCCAATTTTCAAATTTCACTTCCCCGTTTGTTTATTGGAAAAGAGAGTTAAATCTTGAGTTTCTCAAATCCCCTTTAGTCGTTCTGAAAATTCAGCTGAAGTTCGGCGCCGCGGAGATGTCTTGGGAAGACGAGATTGTGATGCGTGATGTGACGAACGCGGGTCTCGTTGTCAGTGATCGCATTGGTCGCGAGGTTTCGTCTCAGCTCGACCTCGAAGAAGCTCTCGAAGCTTCAAGATATGCTAGCCACCCTTACTCCACTCTCCCCAGAGAGGTATCTTTATCTTCCTATCTTTTACCTTTCCTCCCAATTGGTTCAATTAGGTTCACCTCCACACGCTGTGTTTCTGTGATTTAGTCGATTTTGCCTCCAATTTGTTTGCTAAAGTTGGGTTTCTTGGTAGGGGCTTCCTTACACTATGCTTACTCAGAACTCAGAAGGCCCAGAATGAATGTTCAATAGGGTAAAAGATACAAGATCAAATTTTTCTTGTAAAGCAAACAATTGCTTGTTAAGTGTTTTTATCTGTTATAGTCTTATGTTATGTGGGTATAATCCTACAATGTAGCATTATTCATAACGGCAACATGCATTATAGGTATATAGATACGTCTTAGCGTACTGACTAGGGTTGTAGGTTAGTTCTAGCATGTGTCTTATGCCAATTTTTTTGGTTTCCTTTCAGTGGCCCCCTTTAGTTGAGGTTGCCAATACATGGGAGTTGCCTCCTGTTCTCATTGAAAGATACAATGCAGCTGGTGGGGAAGGAACTGCTTTTTGTGGAATATTTCCTGAAATACGTAGGGCATGGGCATCTGTGGACAATTCCTTGTTTCTTTGGCGTTTCGATAAGTGGTAAGTACCATGATGATGGTTTCAAATAAATTTAGTTTAAGGGCATCTTCTATTTACTAGAACTTATATTTACATGTGCTGCATTACCTCTAATCTAATGTTGCTCTTTTTTAGGGATGGCCAATGTCCTGAATATAGTGGGGAGGAGCAAGCTATTTGTGCTGTTGGTCTTGCAAAATCAAAACCTGGTGTTTTTGTTGAAGCCATCCAATATCTTTTAGTTTTAGCAACGCCTGTTGAGGTAATAACCAAATTATTAACTTTTTCCAATACTTGTTTACTAAAAGTTTATAATACATACCACTGAATTACTTTTTTATTGTTATACACTGAATTGCTTATTGTGCACCTGAGCAAGATCCCATGAGTTTATTTGCCATTCATACTAATAATTTTGTGATGCTTTCACTTTGATATTTCAGATACCAATATTTTGACATACGGTGCTTAGTTTTGTACGAAAACATGTTATAAGATCCCTTTATTCTTCCAAAAAAAAAAGTCTCTGTATGATTTTTGCTTATGAACCTTGTGCGGCTTGTTCTTTCAAGAATTTGTCAAAGTAATATTATGTCTTACCAATCGCTTTCTGCCAGTTGATTTTAGTAGGAGTGTGCTGCTCTGGAGGAGCCGATGGATCAGATCCATTTGCAGAAGTAACATTACAGCCATTGCCAGAGTATACTGTACCGTCTGATGGGGTTACAATGACTTGTGTGACATGTACTGATAAGGGCCGT